>JABSNV010000217.1:0-85000 GCA_024085815.1 Flaveria linearis | reverse complement strand
ATGTGAACATTCGATTCACAATCGAAGGGAATACATGGACTTCTCAAGATATGAGGTCAGCCATAATCTTATTGAAGACATGCGTACTTATAAGTGGTAACTAGGTTATAACTAGTTTATTCGATTATTGAGGTGAGTGACCACTTATAATATAAAATATTCAATTAACAAGGTATCCCGAGATGTAGGGATTCCACCTACAGCATTGCATGTTCTAAATTTTAGGACACGTTCTTAAGAGGATTTGAGAACCGTAAATAACGGTTTAAAGTTTAGAAGACCATTCGATGTTTAGGAAAGTGTTCTCGAAGCTTTCGAACCACTGTATTAATCCGGTAGCTCTTTTGGTTCCACTGAGCTTAGTGGGGTTGCAAGAACTGAAATGCTTGTAGGTACAAGCATGTGGAGGGTTAGGACAAATTGAGATTTGAGCAGGGTTCACGTCTTGATTCAGTTGATTTAGGAGGATTGGTATACCTCACATGCTATAATAGTAACAATCTTACGGCTAGAGTTTCCAGATCAGGGTATGTTTTGACAAGTAGACATTTTGAAATATCATTAAGATATTTTATGAGATTTGGGTAATATGAGCTATACAACATGGAAATGACCATCAAGAATTTGGCACAATAACAATGAGATGTTCCAAGTGTAATCGTTTGATTCATAAATCAAAGCGAGTAAGTTGACTAACCAAAGTTTTAGGTCAACCACATCTTTATTGGAAACATGCGTACCTATAAGCAGATACTCATCCCACTCTTCCAACATTGCATGTATTTATTGGTGAGGCACCGTCTTTGACGAGATTTTGGAAAACTACGGATAACAATTCAAAGTTTATTTTGATAACCATTTGATTTAGGCACACAATGCCTTAGAATATGATTTAAGATTTGTGGGCATTTTGATAGGAATCAAAGTATAAAAAGAATCACATATGGTTCCACTCATCAAGTTTCAATAATCCATGCTTCGGTCCATCAAGATCATTATGTAGCCTAGTTTAAGCACATTCTTAGTATACCGGTGATGTTTATATATAGGGTTCCCCGCAGCGTTCCCACCACATCCACGATATGCTTTGAATAATACTTAAACTAGTTACATAACATCATAATTTTCCTTAGCATCATTCCAAAGAATAACGTAATATAAGTTTGATGTGAACTACCGCAACTTATGTATAGGCGGTTTTACTAGTATATAAATGGCTACAGACAAACCTATACATCGGTTCCACACGGGAATTGATGACTGTAGGAAAAACATTTCCATAGTGTAAATAGTTTAATGTGACGTAGTAAGATCCACAAAGCGTATATGTATAGTTTACAACCAAACCAATCCATGCCTCAGTCAATCGGGATCATCACGTAGCCCAGTTTAAACACATTCTTGGTATACCAAGGATGCTTATATATAGGGTTCCCCGCAGCGTTCCCACCACATCCGTGGCATACCTAGAACGATGCCTAAACCAGTTACGTGACATCCGTTTATCCTTAGCATGATCTTAAAGAATAACGTATTGTATGTGTAGAGAGTATCATTACTCCTCTACATTTATGTATTCCACTTTCATTCTAAGCATTAATCAGTAGTTACTGAAACGCTAAGTGGAGATATTTCTCATAAAATCAATATTATAATTGGAAATACTATGAAGGCTCTAAGCAGGACAGGACTTGAGTAAATGTTGATAATGTTTGATTGCCTTCAACAAGGACTTACAATGTTTGATTGCCTTCAACAAGGACTTACAATGTTTGATTGCCTTTAACAAGGACTTACTAGAATTATGACCCTAGCACCCTAGAGTATAGAATAGAAACATGTGATACTCATGATCGTTACCTCATGGTAAGATTAACCAGACTTCTCATGCATGGGAATTGCAATTACGTGTGCACCCGTAATGGTAATTTACCTTGCATGATCACCCTTAGCTTCACTTACCCCAAGCTAACATCATAGTATTATTTAGATTCATCAAGCACAAATAATGTATTGTCCTTATGTCCATGAGCCAGTATTCCAATAATAGCATGTAATAGCAAATAAGCACATAAGCACAATATGTCTAATCATAACTGCATATTTGTCACATTTTCAGAATTTCACTCATAACTATGATAGGGTCGGATTCAATATCCGAGATCAACACAACGTGTGATCACCGAAGTTCCCTGTTACTATGATGTTGTGCGCATACAAGCGTAAAGTTCTAGTAATAAGGTATCCCAAGAAGATAGTCTAAGAGTAATAATGTCTTCCTTTGGGATATTCGGATAAAACGTGTATATATACAAAAGCAAGTACGTAGGAACATACTTGTGTATTATTAGGTATATAGGAATATACCTGTATATCAAGTTTATAGACTTTAGGTAAAATCAGATGCACACAATCCCTAGCATGCATTCTATATGAAGGTTCTTAGGTTATAGTCTAGGTCGAATTCTCCACCTAAATCTCTATAACCAAGGCTCTGATACCAATCTGTCACACCCTCGCTTAAAGCGGAAACACGAGGATGCGACGGACGGATCGTCATAACACTTGGTATAAATACAGAGATATAATACATGCAAATTTCTCGTGTCATGACGTCCCCCGACACAATGGTGACTTGTGTCGTGGTTAGTCAGTTCCACGACTATCATAGTCTTAATGATTCTAGAATCCAAAATACACATTGTTCACGAATGAATACAAATGATATACATTACAAATGCAAAACTAATGAAATCCTGAGGGTCTCTGCTAAGGCATTAGCACTAGCTATCCTCTTTGATTATGATCACCTGAAAAGATATGCTCAAAAATGTCAACAATAATGTTGGTGAGTTCCGCAGGTTTAAATTTAAAACATATAACTGATGCTGTATAGATTTTTGATGTGGAATCAAACTGTAAGCACAAACCACATAACATGTGTTTAAGACAACCAAACCTACTGACGTTATGCATATAAATCTGACGGAATATATTCACCCATGGCCTGTTTGCTGGCAGCTGTAGTCGGTAACTCACAAGTTAAACCGATCTGTCGAGGGTGGGGGTGTCAACCCAGTAGTACTACCAATACCTAACCGTTGGTTCCCAAACCCGGGAATTAATGGTTGTTTGAGTTTTCCATAAAATAACACCATGTATGCATGCAAAACAGTATCACATTGATTCCAAGTATGAAAACAGAATATATAATGTACAGCATTGAAAACGGGTGAGCATACTTTTCCCCCAATTTGATTGAAAACATTGAAACTTGTATAAGCATAAAAAGGGGCCACGAAACTCACCTTGAATTGTTGTAATGCACAAAGACTTCACAGAATCAAGCAATGCACGATCAAACACGATCAATACCTATTATTGATTATAACTAAGCCTTTAACACATATTCAGCGCGAATAGATATATTTGGTTGAATTCGAGTCGGTTCGGTTTGACGCATACGATTAGATATATATATGTTTGACGTTGATTGTATACCTAATGATATTAGGATTTAAAATGAATTGTGAGATTTTGGTTAACAATATATTTTCTCGTATTTTGATTTATTCGAAAGAAATACATATTATTATGTATATATTCTTCGTATTATTTAACACTGATTATGGTTAAAAATATAACTTAAATTTACGTTTGTATAAGTTCTATGATTTTTCCATGATTATTTTATAGTTAAACACGATTTAGAGTTCATTTTTATAAAAATAATTGCTTAAAATATTTATAAATAATATTTTATAAAGATTATTTAAGGTTTTTAATCAAAATTAATTTACAGAAAATCATTTTGTAATATTTAAAATAATGGCAGTTTATAAAATTATTTTTATAATTTTTAAGAATTTTTCCATAATTTTTAGAGGCTTAAAAGGCTTCAAAAAAAATAAATGCAGTGGCCCGGGGTCGAACCCGGGACCTCTCGGGTGGGGTAACATGTGTTTAGCCGGTGAACCAAGGCTTACAGCCGCGACAGAACCCGGCTCGATTTGTTTTTAACCATGGTTTCCCCTGTCCCCCATTTTCATATAAACCCTAATTCGATTTGGGTTAAATTGGACTCGAATTCGATAATGTTAATGACCAAATTCATGGGGCTTTTGTTCCCCATGATCAAACGAGTAAGTTGATATGTTTAATTACCTGATTGGTTTCGATTTGATGATAAGGACACTCGAAGAACAGCCGCGACAGAGGGGAATTTGGTTCGAGATGAAAACGTTGATAATAATCGAATTCGTTGCACAGATAGTTTCCAATTATGATGATAATCGAATGCCCTCTGTTAATTTCAGTGTATATAGGTCGGAGACTAGTGTTCGATTAGTTGCAGGTCCGACGAAGATGATGATCGATTTCAAGGTTTTTATGTGTTTGTAATTAATATTGCAGGTTGCATTCGCTTCTGAGATTGTTGATGTTCGAATTGGTTTAGTTATTTTGATTAAAGTGATGTTTTAGTGGGTTATCTAGCCGTTCGAATTTGTCGGGAATAAAGTGGAAAAGATTAGAGCCGTTACTCGACCGTTGAACGCGTTTTGTGTGTGTGCTGAGTTCGAATCTGGTTCACGAGGAGGTTCGGTGTAATTTGGAGTGTTAAAATCGGGTTTTTAATGGGTTTTGGGGTTCGCCGGCGCGTTGCCGGAATTTGGCCGGAATCCTGGCCGGAAAATCGAAAAGGGGCGGGGGGTTGGGTTTGAAATTACATAGTTACAATTTCGGTCCCTGCAGTTTTATTTTTATTATTTCATGTTATAAACTTTCTGTTGAAGTTTTAAAAATTACAAATACCCCCCTGCACTTATTTATTAATTCTTTGTTACTATTATTATTATGATTATTATTATTATTATTATCATTGTTATTATTATTATTATTATTATTATTATTATTATTATTATTATCATTGTCATTATTATTATTATTATTATTATTATTATTATTATTATGATTATTATTATTATTATTTTTGTTATAAACGGGTATACGAGAGATTCACTAACACGGCATGTATACACGAGAAATTCGGCGAAATCGATAGATATATTACGTAATTAATAAATACATGAGGATAGTTCAGACACATGGAACGAGTACACGAATATAATTCACAATAAATAGACTATAAACATACGTGAGAATCGTTAATATACACGATGAGTTAACGATCTTAATGCCAATTGACGGTCTATTGGTGATAGATGCCACACACGTCACATTCACCACATGATCTTCAATAAGAAGAATCTTGGGTTTCCTTTCTGATTTGGGAATATCTTGAATGTTTCTAATAATTTGTTCATTAAATCCATCTGTATCATCTGTACTGTCACACTAATATGACAGTAATCCACAATTTTCTTTGCTTGATTTTGTGAGGTGTCACATAATCCTATCATTTTTCATTCAAAGTGTGGTGTTGTGGATGCAATATTTTAAGGTTAGGTTCATATATATTTGCATCTAGTCTACAGCAATAGGTTATTTTTGTTGTCTATGTTTTATTTCTATTTTAATTGATATCTTTTGCATGTCACAGCAATAGGTTATTTTTGTTGTCTATGTTTTATTTTTATTTTAATTGATATCTTCTGCATGTCTTTTGTAGTGCACATATATAAAAGTCTGGTCAAGAGAGTAGTTGATTTATGTTTATGGATATACAACACATTGAGTTTCATTCTCTTATTTTACTTTTACTCTCCATACATTTGAATTTGAATACTTAATGTTTCTTAGGAGCCTCATAACTTAGTATATAAGAATTGGGTTTATGTGATTGTCTTTAATATTCAAACAGTTCTCTGTTTATTGTTATAAACGGTTCGAAACTAATAATTAAACTCGTTACAGGCGTGGACAAGATTTGTTTCAAGAGATTGACTGACTAGAAGTATCTAACACTTTGACAATTAATGATAGTGGAGTTGGAATGACCAAGGCTGCAAATATGATGTTTTGAAAGCAGGTGGCTTAATGTTTTGATGCGTCTAAGTATTTTAGATTTGATGAAAAGTTTGGATAGCTTAACTAAAAGTCTATATTTTTATTCAGTTAGTTTAGAGACTTCTCTTGTTACTTAGTTTAGAGGGTTAAAGACATAATGTAATCTAAATATTTGGTGGTGTTGAAATATTGATAGTTTGTGTTTATGTATATAATCTTTGGTTAATTTGCTGCTTTTAAAATTTGCTTTTAAAATTATATGTGCTTGTGTACTCTGTAACAAAAACAGCTATATTGACTTGATAAGAAAAATGGTCGTATTTGATAAGAAAAATGGTTGTATTTGATAAGAAAAAGAGTTGTATTTGATAAGAAAAAGAGTTGTATTTTGATTAGAAAAGTAGCTGCAATAGATAACAAAAACAGCTGTATTAAATTTGCTTGGAATAAAAAAACGTCGTATTTGATTTGTTTTTAATTAATTTTAATCGGGGGAATTGAGCTTTTACAGCAGTTATGGGATATTAGAATTGACGTTTTAGGAAAGTTAATAAAGCGTTTTTCTTGTTTTTTATAAAGCGTTTCCTACTTTTTAAAACGTATATATTTAAAACGCTTGTGAAATCGTTTTAAAAGACTCAAATAACAGCTGTAAAAAGTCTTATTTTTGTAGCCTGTGTTGGTTTATATGGATAACTAAACCTAGTAAGCAAACTTTTGTATACTCTTTAACCTAACCAAAAAACGAATTCACGATTTGATTTGGTTTTTTCAGTTACAATTACAGTTCAGATCTCAATTATTATCAGTGTTTGGCTTTTTTGAACATTCATAATTACGATAAATAAAAATATAAATAATAAATACTAAAAAAATAATAAATAAATAAATAAAACTTAAAACTTTTTATTTTAACATATTAAGGGATGATATGATAAATTAAAAAAACATAGAATAAAAAGTTAACTATTTTCAAAAACTAAAGAGATGGGTATAACAGGTAAAAATAATTTAAAGATAGGTATGTATAGCATCACCATGTTATCATCTATAAATTTTAAAATCTTTGTAACTAGCCCAGATTGAAAATTTTGAAATATTATCAAAACGATTTACAAGGAATATAAGTGTTAATTATGTCAGCACTTGATCCTTTGGTTGTTCTAGCATACTTGATTAGTCCATTGTATTTTTACATAATTTTATTTTAAATTACTGTGCTTGATATTTATGTTATACTAATAAATGCAACCTTCATAAATCAAGTTTATCATGTTTGATCACTAAGTCATAGCATAGCACATTCTTGAGCAACCATGGTTGATCTTCCAAATCACTTCTTCAAGTTCATCCCACCAGGCTTCAAGTTTAACCTTGTAAGCTTTTCCATGCATCACATATTTCATTGTACATTTTCCAGTTACATGTCATAAATTCTAACATACTCCAAATTTTTTATATGAGTCATCAATGCATTCAAATTTATTATCAATTTTCTAATGTACGAATTAAATCACAGTCGATTCCAAAATCTTTTCTGTCGAGCTTGAGCGGATGGAAGTGCAAGACTGCAACACTGAGACGAGGGTGTCACAAATGGCCGGTCCACGTTACCGACAAAGGGGTTTTTGGTGACGGTTGGAGGAAGTTTGTGATAGATAATGGAGTGCAAGATAAGGACTTTATCGTATTCAAACATCAAGGAAACATGGTGTTTGACTTTTTTGTGTTTGACCAATCTACATGTGAAAGACAATATCCAGGTTTATTTGAAGATCATGTAGAAAAACCCCTCACACAATCTCATTCACTTCAGACACATAGTAAGCTCTGTTCGATCTGTTGTACTTTATGCATCATAGATTGTGCATGCGTTATTTTATGGTATTACCAAATCCCAAACAATAACTTGTACATCATGCATGCATGATATCTATCTATGGAAATTTTCAACTCAAAACAAAAAGCTAGATACGTACACTACTTGAAAAAGCTTCATATATAGCTTAATTTGTTGTGTTATAATTTGATGATAATTTTGCTAGCTTTGATATATATGTTGTTAGAGAAGTCGAAGATGGTCGGTAAGCGCAAGAGGACGGACTATTCAACTCGAAACAAAGATACACTACTAGAAAAAGCTCCAGTTTCAAACAGTACACTTTCTTGTAGGAAAGTTTTGGTCGGAAAGGATCGTTGTTTTGTTACCGTAATGACACCTTATTATATCCGAACGACACGATTGGTAAGTCACTTTCATTAGTTTTAGGTTAAACAAGCAAGCAATCTTTCACTTGAATATTTAGGAAAACTTTGGTTAATTACTAAGGTCAAACGGATAACTAATTACCAAAACAAAGAACAAATGTAGTTAATGCGCGCAGTTCTTTTGTGAACGAATGCAATTATGTACATTTTGCAGCATGTTCCAATGAAATTTGCTAGATCAACTGGATTGATTACTAAAAGAATGCGTACACGAGTAGTTCTAATAGATGAAGCAAAGAGGACGTGGCCAGCAACGCTCCAGATCAAGAGAACTCAAGTTCGTTTGAACGGGGGGCGTAAACTCGTAATAAAAAATGACTTGAAAGTTGGAGACGCTTGTATGTTTGAGCTCGTGAAAGCAGGAGAAGTCCCCGTTTTCAACTTCTATAGTACGTATCCATCCAACTCGATCTCTTTATACATATACATATATATATACATATATATATATATATATATATATATATATATATATATATATATAGAGGGAGGTTCCCCTACAAATTAATTTTTGCCTAAGTATGCTAAGAAGTAATCTTAGCCTTCTAATTATCTAATTAAGGGCTAAGATCAAAGTGTAGAAAAAATGACTAATCAAGGGTAATTTGGGTATTTTATTACATTACCCACAATTGTTGACTTTTTAAAATTTCCCCCCTATTTTTTTAAATGCTAATAACTTTTTCATACGACATTATTTTTTTAAAAAAATTACACCATAAAATCAAGCATTTTTTCTCTTTAATTTGAGTACAGTATTACTATAGTTTTTTTAAAAAAAAAATCAAATTATGTGACGTTGTGCTGCATTTTTAACGTTTTTGTGCTGTATTTCATAAAACAGCACAAGGCTGTGCTGCATTTTATAAAACAGCACAAGGCTGTGCTGTGTTTCATAAAACAGCACAAGGCTGTGCTGTGTTTCATAAAACAGCACAAGGCTGTGCTGCATTTTATAAAACAGCACAAGGATGTGCTGTGTTTCATAAAACAGCACAAGGCTGTGCTGCATTTCATAAAACAGCACAAGGCTGTGCTGCATTTTATAAAACAGCACAAGGCTGTGCTGTGTTTCATAAAACAGCACAAGGCTGTGCTGTGTTTCATAAAACAGCACAAGGCTGTGCTGCATTTTATAAAACAGCACAAGGCTGTGCTCTGTTTCATAAAACAGCACAAAACGCACGAATCACAATACATCACAAATCAAGAATACAGCACAATACATCACAAATCAAGAATACAACACAATACAGCACAAATCAAGAATACAGCACAATACAGCACAAATCAAGAATACAGCACAATACAGCACAAATCAAGAATACAGCACAATACAGCACAAATCAAGAATACAGCACAATACAGCACAAATCAAGAATACAGCACAATACAACACAAATCAAGAATACAGCACAAATACAGCACAAATCAAGAATACAGCACAATACAGCACAAATCAAAGTCGTATTGACACTGAGTATGATTCATATACAGATAATCGACTCATATTTCACCAGTAGATACCAAACGGACATCTAACCTAAAGAAACACACATCAAAACTACAAAATCATCGCATAAAGGTCAGAAATAACTCAAATTAGGGTAACAGCTATCAAACCCTAACAAAACCCAAATCAAACGAATGTATAAACCCTTGAAAAGAATGCAATTCTCTGTGATTACCTTGTTGCGTGAATCAGAAACAGAGTGAAACTGATTTCCAATGATTGAAACCAATAGATTATTATGCGGTCCGCCATGAAGGATTAAGGAACTTGGGTACCGAGAAACCACGGTCCTTGCGATTCGGAGACGAGGTCAACGTCATCGGTTGATCTGGTGGTAGATCGGACGGTTGTGGTGGTAGATGATGAAGTGTTGAAGGAAAAACCGACGGCGAAGGTTGTGAATCGGTGCTCCGGTTGCCGGAAGAGAGTCGGTTTCACCGGATTCCGTTGCCGGTGCGGCGATCTGTTCTGTGCGGAGCATCGCTACTCCGATCGCCATGACTGCACCTACGATTACAAAACCGCCGGTCGTGAGGCGATCGCGAGGGAGAATCCGGTGGTCAAAGCTGCAGAAATTGTGAGAATTTGAAATTGAACGAATAGAAATAATATGAAACATGTGAATTTTTGTTTATAAAGATGGGCTCAAGTCAAGGTCAAAGCAATTGGAATTTGCGTGGTGGGAAAGCTGTGTTTGGTTGTGCTGCATTTTGATTAAATACAAAAGAGACTAATGAATGTGTTTTAGGACCATAATGCCCCTTTAACCCTAATTTGAAGAGTGACACATGTAATCCCCTTATTCCTTCTTAGGCAACTTAGGCAACTAATTATTCTTAGTTGAACCTCTACCTATATATATATATATATATATATATATATATATATATATATATATATATATATATATATATATATATATATATATATATATATATATATATATATATATATATATATATATATATATGTATATGTAAGTACTTATTACAAAGTGTTTAACTAATAGTTACACATATGTAAGGGTTATGTTTTTGTAAGTATGTATTACCAAGTGTACAACTAAGAGTTACGTACATCTAACTCATAGAAGTTACGTATACGTACCTCGATTCGTTATCATCGTCAACCTTGGAGTTTAAATTAAAAAATAAACAATAACCTCAGAAAATAAGTTAAAATTTACTTAAATATACTTTAAACAACTAAAAAATTAAATCAATGATAAATTATGTGATTGGATAGTGGTGGTTTTCACGGTTTTTAATTATAAACATGGTTTTCATTTGATCCCTCCCCTATATATATATATATATATATATGGGTCGTGTCTGAATTGACCTCAGTAGATATGTTTTATATCATATGTTATATACATTTGTAGTTCTTGTTGTACGTAAATTTGTAATTATATTGTATATTATGCAAGAAAATAAAATAAGATTTTAGGTTGTGTTCATGTCAACCGGTAAAAACTCGTGTCGTGTTAGGATTTACGTCCGACATGATTTTTGGATCATATATATCAAGTTTACACTATTTTGTATGTTTACATATTAATTTTATTTAATTTAATTCCCAGATCTAGGAAAGAAGGCTACCAAAAACCTTATACAAGTAAAGAAGAAGGTTAGTTCAAAGATACGGAAGAAGGCGGCTAGCGCATCTCGTTATTTTATCTCTACTCTGAAGCAATATAGCTTTAAGAAGACAAGTTTGGTAACTTCTAACACACGTAAATCCTATGGTAAAACAAAATAAAACTTGAGATCTTATTCATTTACATATGGTGAGTCATTGTAGTTTCTTCCCGTTGATTTTTCGATATCGAATGATTTAAGAAAGGGAGAAATGATTCTTAGAGACGATAAAGGTAGATCATGGAAAGTTCAACTGAACAAAACTGGTCAAAAATTTTTTTTCCTTGGACGCGGTCTTAAAGAATTTTGGGTCGCAAATGGGTTAACGAATGGTGATGCGTACAAGTTTGAGCTCGTTGAGAACAAGAAGAACAAGCCTCCTGTTGTAAACTTTTCAGGTACGCTATTTTCTTTATCAACCTTTTAGTTAAGTTTTTAAGTCTTCGAATTAGATCAAAAACATATTAGAAATTAGAAAGGAAAAATAAGTTGTTCTAGCTATTCTTCAGTGATAGGAAAGAAGCATGTGAAGAACCATAATGAGATAACGAAGAATAGTTCAAAGATAAAGAAGCCGAGTGGTTCGAGTATCCACAATCATGCATACAATTTTGTGCTCGATGAGAATGAAGATGACAAGGAGAAGGGCAAGCCTCCCATCATGAGTGCTTCATGTACGGTATCTTATATATTTTCCATTCATTTGAAGTTTAAAATACGTTCATTTTTTATCGGTTTTGAGTGCTTTCTAAGATCAAAAGATCAACTTAACAAATTAAACAAGACAGATAATCAATCAATCATCCATGGTCTTTTGGACTTTGTATAATCAAACAATTACAACTTATGTTCATTTCAAGTCTAGCATGTATTTCTAGCTGTTTAACGAATGCTATATTTTAATTTTCCATATACAATCATTCATCATTCTAGAAATAATCAAACTTATTTTGTATAATAGACATGAAATCAGGGGAACAAGGGGAGACTTTTGTTATAAAATCTCAGGTAGAAATATGTTCCCATGAAAGAAAATTGATTAAATCGTCATGCATGAAACATCTCACCTTTCGAACCAGGCATTCAAATTGCAAAAATTGTTGCCGGGTTGTACGTGATCGTAGTCAATCCTGTTACAAAATGGTCGATCTCAAAATTTGAGAACGATAGATTGCATTACCAAACGGGAGGTTTTGCCACAGTATTATTTTCATATATAGCTACTTGTGACCTAAAATACGATCATATGTAACTATCTACTTTTTTGGTAGTGACTATAAATATTTATTTAATTCAATTAGCTATATATTATTACTTTTATCGGTGTGAAGTTATATATATTTGCATGTCACAGTGAATGTAAACACAACTGATCCTTCTGGAATAGAAGACTATTCATACTACATTGGCAAAATGAAGTCCTACCACATAGAAAAGTCAATGTTGGTAAGTTGATACATTTGTTACGAAAAAGAAAACCCAATATGCAATAGTTTTTCTGACGAGTAATTTGGAAATTTGTTATGCGTCATGTAGTACTTGCCAAGAGAATTTGCAAGGAAGAACAGATTGTTGAACAAGGAAACAATGATTCTGAAAACCGTTGGTAAAAGGTCATGGACCGTGGAGATAAAGTGCTGGAGGAAAAAGGATTGTTACATCGTAGGACAAGGATGGAAAGAATTTCGTGTTGCAAATGGCTTAAAGGAAGGAGATCTTTTCATACTTGAGCTTGTTAGCAATGGTGAAATACCTGTTGCATACTTTTATCACAAACTTGCTTCAAGGTAAACTAGTAGCATTGTAGGACTTTCTCAACCTAAGCTATATATTTTTGGTCCCTACTTGCAAAAGTTTATGGATCCACCACTAGATATATATTGTCATCAAACTTTTACAATGTATTTGATCGATCTGACTACCATGTTATTATAATGTTACGTAAGACTATCTATAATTATTGATTCACGAGCGGTTTTTGTCGCTTCACATTGGCCAGTTTGAAAATGTTTTCATAGATGACACATTCTTTCTCTTCCTTTCCCTTTCACATCTCACGAGCTCACCCTAGCTAGCATATGGACTTCTAGACTCATCTTTCTCTTCCGGATGCTTTTCTCTTGTTTCTCTTTCTTTTATGTAACACCCTCAATCTCATAACAATTTGGTGGGTCAAATCTCCGTCTATAATTTGGTGGGTCAAACCTCCGTCTATAATTTGGTGGGTCAAACCTCCGTCTATAATTTGGTGGGTCAGACCTCCATCTCGCCATTCATCACAATTTACTTTCAACTCATTTTCACATTTTATATTTATTTATATGCATGTCAGTGCCCGATTTTATCAAACAACATTTATCATACGGCATTAACACATAAAAAGGGCAATTAGAACTAAACTTATCAACTTTCTCACGACAATCTACACAATCCACGTACACGAGGTAACTAGTCCTTCCTCTAATCAAGGTATATCTAAAGCAATAAACCCTGATTCAATAACTTATTCTCAAACAGGGCCCTCATGCGATTGAACACTTATGCGAATGAGCAATTATGCGACTGGACCCATGCGAATGAACCATGCGACTAAACCTTCAGTCGTACGACTAGCCGTTCATTCGCACGATTGAGTTCTCATTCGTATCCAGTGTTCACTCGTCTTTATTCGGCCTTCCAACCAGGCGACTGGGTTCCAATCGCACGATTGAACCTCCATTCGTACTCAGTCACACGATTAGACTCTCATTCGTGCGATTGGGTCATGCGATTGAGCCCATTCGCCTAAAACGAATCAGCAGCTGTGTTCTTGACGTTTTTTTGATCCAAACTTACTCAAAATTTGAGTTTTAACCATTCAAATCATACCATATTCAAAACAGATCCTATACACATCGTTTACAATGGTTTCGAACCATTATTTCATCAAAACTTCACAAAAACTTGGATTTGAATTCCTGGATTTTAAATTCAGAAATGAACCAGACCAATTTACTGATTTAAACAGGTTATTGGATCAAATTCAATCATACACACAGCTTATAACATCTCCGGATTAATCCGTGATGTTCAAAACTCATCAAAACGGAGTTTCGCCTAGGCAATTTCGTGAGAACAGGGTGTTTGGGTGTGAAGGGGTCAAGAAGATAGAGATGAAAATCTGCCCTTGAACCCCTGCACCGCCCTACTTATCCATAAACTAAACTTAACCGCCTCACCTTCAGTCGCACGACTGAACCATTCGTACGACTGAACCGTGCGACTGAAGCTCATACGCCTACGATTCGTACGACTAAGTCTCAATCGCACGTAAGGGTGCGACTGAACTCTAATTTTAATCAAATAAATAAATTTTGAACTTTTGGATGTTACATTTTACATCTAACCACGATGCTCCACGAGCTCACTTGAAGATGGTCTAAGATAGAAGTTAAAAATAATATTATTATTATGTCTTATGTCAAGTCCATTTTGTAAAAACAAAGCATTAATTTATATATTTATATATATGTATATATACATATATATATGTATATATATATATACACACATATATACATATATACATATATACATATATACATATATATACATATATGCATATATACATATATACATATATATATACATATACATATATACATATAGACATATACATATATACATATAGACATATACATATATACATATATATATAGACATATACATATATACATATATATAGACATATACATATATACATATATATAGACATATATACATATATATATACACACACACACATATATATATATATACATATACACATATACATATATACATATGGACATATACATATAGACATATACATATAGACATATACATATAGACATATATATATATATATAGACATATACATATATACATATATATATAGACATATACATATATACATATATATATATATACATATATACATATGTACATATATACATATACATATATACATATGTACATATATACATATACATATCTACATATGTACATATATACATATACATATATACATATGTACATATACATATATACATATATACATATATACATATATACATATACATATATACATACGCATACATACATATATACATACGCATACATACATATACAGATACATACGCATACATACATATACAGATACATACGCATACATACATATACAGATACATACGCATACATACATATACAGATACATACGCATACATACATATACAGATACATACGCATACATACATATACAGATACATACGCATACATACATATACAGATACATACGCATACATACATATACAGATACATACGCATACATACATATACAGATACATACGCATACATACATATACAGATACATACGCATACATACATATACAGATACATACGCATACATACATATACAGATACATACGCATACATACATATACAGATACATACGCATACATACATATACAGATACATACGCATACATACATATACAGATACATACGCATACATACATATACAGATACATACGCATACATACATATACAGATACATACGCATACATACATATACAGATACATACGCATACATACATATACAGATACATACGCATACATACATATACAGATACATACGCATATATACATATACAGATACATATATACATATACATATATAGATACATATATGCATATACATATACAGATACATATATGCATATACATATACAGATACATATATGCATATACATATACAGATACATATATGCATATACATATACAGATACATTTATATACATATACAGATACATATATACATATATATACAGATATACAGATACATATATACATATATATACAGATATACAGATACATATATACATATATATACAGATATACAGATACATATATACATATATATACATATACAGATACATATATACATATGTATACATATACAGATACGTATATACATATGTATACATATACATATACGTATATACATATGTATACATATACATATACATATATATGTGTATATTTATATATACATATATATGTGCATATATATGTGTGTATGTATATGTGTGTATATATATATGTGTGTGTATATATGTGTATATGTGTGTGTGTGTGTGTCTATGTGTGTATATCTGTGTGTGCGTGTGTCTATGTGTGTATATCTGTGTGTGCGTGTGTCTATGTGTGTATATATGTGTGTGCGTGTGTCTATGTGTGTATATATGTGTGTGCGTGTGTCTATGTGTGTATATATGTGTGTGCGTGTGTCTATGTGTGTATATATGTGTGTGCGTGTGTCTATGTGTGTATATATGTGTGTGCGTGTGTCTATGTGTGTATATATATGTGTGCGTGTGTCTATGTGTGTATATATATGTGTGCGTGTGTCTATGTATGTATGTATATATAGTGTGCGTGTGTCTATGTATGTATATATATGTGTGCGTGTGTCTATGTATGTATATATCTGTGTGCGTGTGTCTATGTATGTATATATCGTGTATGTATATATATATGTGTGTGTTGTCACACCCCGACCGACGGCGGAATCATCGGAGCGGACGAGGAAATGATTGATTGTTCATAACTCATGATTGTCTAATAGTGAAAATAATATTAAAATCAGATTACAGGATAACATGAATTTAACAGATACAAATACAGCAGTTAAAGTCACAAATAGTAATTGTCTTTTGTTTTGACTAAGTCCGGGTCTTATATGATCAAGTAGAAGTCCACTAGCTTGCTTAACCTGAAATCATGTGAGAAAATAAAGTCAGCTAACGAATTAGCTGGTGAGTAATCACAGTTTTGAGTATACATATAGATTGATTGATTGATTGAGAATAATTCAATTCACAAGGTAACGTTAAGACTTATATTGCAATAGTAAGGCATATAGATAAACCGACACAATATAAACCCCTTGACTTGACACTTGCATATAATTGACTCCACACAAACACCATAGATTGACTAATTGCCTCTGGCACAATCACCACTCGTAAGCCATATGGGGTGGGTTATCCAAACCAGTAGATCTACATTGTTGCCAGGATTGATTGATTGATTGAATTAGGGTTTTACTGTCGTCCAGTTTATCACAGTATGTTCACATAATTGCAAGTAATAACATAACCTGTCTTGAATTGAATTTAGAATGAAATAACAGTAGAATATCATGATTGAATATATTGTATCACATGATTTCCCCCAAATAGGAAATGATATAAAAAGGGGATATGAATACTCACTTGATTGATGAGATTGGATTTTGAACGTGATAGGTTACACAACAACGATTTCCTTACGATTAACCTAAGGAACGGTGTCTCGAATTTAGAATAATAATAATGTGAGAATTGGAAATAAATTAGGGTTTTCATTTGGTTTTGAATGGTAGTTTAAATTAAATAATTTATTTAGTTAAAAATGTTTTGAAATAATAAAATGAATTTATTGAAAATGATTATGTTTAGAATTTTAAAATAAACGTATCAATACGCGTAACCGTTTGTTTTATTGTGAAAGTGTGGGAAAATAAATAATTAATTTTTATTAATTAATTATATGATAATTAATTAATATATTTAATTATTTAAATTATTAAAAGAAATGAAATGTTTTTAGAATGATTTAAATATAAAACTTTATATTTAATCATGATTTAAACAATAATAAATATTATTTAAATAAAATAAAAGTAATTTAGTGTCGAATAATAATTTAAATAAATTAAATTATTAAAAGTCCACTTTCGTATAAATAATTTTTGTATTATTTGTAATTTTATTTATTAAAACATTTAATATAAATGAATAAAATATTAAAATAAATTTCAGAAAAATAGTTAAGTTGTTTAAAACAATTTTAATGTTTATTAAAACATTTTTATAATTTTTGGGTATTTTTCTGGAATTTTTAAAAGCTTAAAAAGGGGTTTAAAAAAAATATTGGGGTGATTGGGTCTCGAACCCGGGACCTCAAGAATGACACGGGGCGCAGAAACCAGTGGACCAAAGTCCATTTCGCGAAAGAAACCGGGTTCAATCCTTTTTAAACACATGTTCAAATCAACCCCAAATTGATATGAACCCTAGTTTCGATCGATCCCAAATTGAACATCGATTCGATTGTGATGGTGCCTGCAATCATGGGGCTTTTGTTCCCCATGATTAGTCGAGTATGTGTGTGTGTCGAATTACCTTTATGGTGTTTGATTTGCTGTTGAAACCGTCAAGAACAGGTCCGCGACAAGGTAATGATCGATGGGTGAGCAAAACGTGATGAAAATCAAATTACGCGTACAGACAGCTTCGAATGATGTCGATGATCAAAAGCCCTATGTTATTTGTGAGTTATAAGGCTCGGAGGTGGGTGTTCGATAGAGTTGCAGGTTCGAACAGAGGATTTGGTCAAATTGGTTTAATTTTGGTGTGATTTGATGAAATGTCAGTATCATTGGATTCACAATGAGTTAAGGTTCGATTTAACGGTATTATTTTGATTAAAGTGGTGTGTGAGTGGGTTATTTAGCCGTTTGAAACGGTCGGCAAAAGTGGTAAGGATTATAACCGTTATTTTGACCGTTTCTACGCGTTTTGGAGGTGTATGGGGTTCGAATCTTGTTCACGAGGCGATTATGTGTAATTCGGGCTGTTAAAATTTAGTTTCTAATTGGTTTCGATGGTCGCCGGCGTTTGGCCGGAGCTTGGCCGGACCGGTGCCGGAAAAACGAAGGGGAATGGGCGGGGGGTTGGTTTTGTAATTTGGGAATTTATATTTTTAGTCCCTGGAGTTTATTAGTTATTATTTTATGTTTTTAAACTTCTTTTGAAGTTTCAGGAATAACAGAATGCCCCCTGGACTTTATTATTTGTTATTATTATTATTATTATTATTATTATTATTATTATTTTGATTATTATTATTATTATTATAAGTGTTGTAATTATCAACATTCTAACAAAAATTAATATGTATATTTATATATACATATATGTATTTATATATATATATATTTATATATATATATATATATATTTTTTACTGAAATACGCGATGTTACAGTCTCCCCTGTTTTAGGAAATTTCGTCCCGAAATTTGTTCACGAAGAGGCTGAAACGAAAAGATGAGGATACTGGGATTTCATTTGGTCCTCACGTTCCCAGGTGAACTCTGGGCCACGTTTAGATTCCCAACGAACTTTGACAATGGGTATCCGACTACGTTTGAGTTGTTTGACTTCCCGATCCATAATTTCCACAGGTTTCTCAATAAAGTGCATAGATTCATCAATCTGAACTTCGTCGAGTGGAATGTGGAGATTTTCGTCGGCAAGACACTTCTTGAGATTTGAAACATGAAACGTTGAATGTAATTTGCTGAGCTCTTGGGGTAGTTCAAGCATGTAGGCCACTTTCCCAATTCGCTCAAGCACTTTGAATGGTCTTACGTAACGAGGTGCTAGCTTGTCTTTCTTTCCAAAACGGATCACTACCTTCTAAGGTGATACCTTAAAAGTACGAGATTTCCGACATTGTATTCCATGGGCTTACGTGTTTTGCCGGCATAATGCTTTTGACGATTCCTAGCAGCGACCAAGTTATCATGGATCTTATGAATTTTGTCGGTTCACGACCCATGATTTTCAACAAGAGGAATCTTAGGTTTCCTTTCTGATTTGGGAATATCTTGTATGTTTCTAGAACTTTGTTCATCAGAGATAGATCATAGTGATTTTCTTCTTCTTTCTTGATACAGTTTGTGTTTTTATGTTTCCGAGGTATACTTTCAAGAACTTTTCGGGTTCTGATGAGGTATCAAAAGAATAAAACTCGTCATCGATTAAGCTGACCTCTTTAGTGTTTACTTTATGTGCAATGGCAGAGCCATTAGAGGTAAAAGAGAGTCTAAAGTGTTTTACTATTTTAAGACCAATAGATGGGAGATCGACATTTTCGGCCATACAAGGCCTCAAATGGTGCCATCTAAATGTTGGTATGGTGATTGTTATTGTAAGAGAATTCGATCGACGGAAAATAAGAATTCCACGACCCACTGAAATCACTGACGCAAGCCCGGAGCATATCCTCGAGGGTTTGTATCATTCTTTCAGTCTGACCGTCGGTTTGCGGATGATAGGTTGTACTAAGATTCAGTTGAGTTTCGAGAGTTTTATTGAAGACTTTTCCAGAAACGAGAGATGAAGTGACCATCACGATCAGAGATAATATCCTTACTTGACAATAGATTGTTTAGGAAGATTACCATCCCGTAATCAGGTTTTGATGATATCTCAAAATGGAAGTTGATAAATAAGGAATAAACGGTTCCATATAGCTAGATCAAAACATGAGGATAAAGGGAAAGAAATCGATTTAAGAATTTAAATGCTCCAAACTTGTAATCAAAATCAACTTAAAGCGATCGGGTCTCTTTTCAAGTTCAGAGATCATGCTTTGGCTTGATAGATCGAAACACTAACATTATTTCACCCCTCAAGTTACTACATGCGTCTCGTCACTTGATTACAACCATGGTAAATTGATGATCAAGAAATGAGAATAGTCATCAAGGTATAGTTTTCACCCCTAACTTGATGGTGTACTTTCAAGGTATGACCACTAACCTTCCAATCCAAAAAGTTCGATCCCAACTCATTGTTGAGGATCCATAAAAATAAACGAGGTAACTCATAATTAAGGTGAGGGAAATCACTCCTATCTTAACGATTAAGTTTACAAAAAAACAAATATAACAAGATAGACTTCCTCGTCAAAATCCAGAATTCACTCCTACTTTGACGAGGTCGTTTCATTTGAGAGAATACAATCCATAAAAATGAAATTATCATCAAGGTATGAATTTCACGCGTATCTTGATGATTGAGCTTGATAATAACAAGAAAACAATCAAAGATTGACATTTGTCACCAAAGTACGGGTTTCAATCCTATTTTGATGAGATCATGTCATTTGTGAAATGTAAGTTCCAAAGAGAATAATTGAAGTCAGTCCTCGAGATAAGGAAATCACCCTAATCCAGAGGATGAAATTTCATAAATACGTCATTGGAAAACCATTTATTGAAATGAATAAAGAATCATCACCAAATTAAGGGAATCACCCCTGTTTTGATGAGTTAAAATCATTTAGGAGATTCGAGTGTTCTTAGTCATAGATTGACTTGCAAACTGTTGCATCTCCCACGGTGCAAACGTTCAAAGTTCGAATTAACAACGAAAGGAAAAATATCCCAATTAGAAATTTAAAAATTTTCAAATTACATCAATGTAACAAAAGGAAAATCACGATTACAAATCTTGAATTACATCATGAAGACGAAATCAAGGACAAGAATTATTCAACACCACATCATTGGTGGCTTGAGCTTGTTGAGCATTAATGTTGAAAACACGTCCTTGAGCCGTAGGAACTGGGATGACAAGTTGAGGGCATTGATTGCGAAAATGGTTCGGATCACCACATTGATAGCATGCACGACCCTAGGTAATTGCAGGAGGATGTTGGTGAACTGGTGCATTGGTCGGAGCTTTAGCAGCACTCCTGCACACGTTGAATGTATGACCCAAACGACCACAGTTTGTGCATTGACGACACTGAGTGTTAGCGGGATGATGGTAATTGCAGATGTTACACAGTGGATGGGGTCCGGTGTGTGGCTTTTTCATCAGCGATTGGTTGTTTACCGCTTGTTGATGTGTTGGAGGGACTTGAGTAATTGGCACAGCAGGGGTAATCACAGCAAAATTTTGAGATTGAGCCTTCCTCTTCTTATTTTGAGAAGGTTCAGGTTTTTCCTCCTTAGGGGTTTCAGCTGAGGGTTTCTCGAGCACCTTCTTAGCACCCTTCCTAGTCAGGGTTCCAGCCTTGACATGATTGTCAGTTAGCTGAGCAGCTAACCGGATGGTATCTTCCAAGGTTGCAGGATTCCTACCCCACACCGTGTCTTGAATTTGCATGTGTAGACCACCGATGTATTTCTCGATAGCCCGAGTTAAAGGAGTAACCAGATGAGGAACAAGTAGACTCAGTTCATGAAATCGGTTGGTATAAGCTAGATTTTCTCCACTTTCTTGAGTTAAGTCCCAAAACTCAGCTTCCAATTTCTTAATTTCATTTCTCGGACAGAATTCCCGAGTCATGAGCTCCTTAACTTCATCCCACGTCAATGCTAATGCTGCATCAGTTCCACGGGTTCGTTTCTCACCGTTCCACCAAGTGAGTGCTCTCTTTTGAAGAACACTTGTAGCATAACGAACCTTGAGATTCTCGGGGCACTCACTATTAAGGAAAGTGTTCTCGATACTCTCAAACCACTGTAAAAGACCAGTGGCATCTTCGGTCCCGCTAAACTTAGTGGGATTGCAAGAATTGAAATGCTTGTAAGTACAAGCTCGTGGAGGGTTTGGTGCAGTTGGGTTTTGGACAGTGTTTGGTGCAGTTGGATTTTGGACAGTATTGTTGCCTTGGTTCAAATGAGTAAGCAGTGTTAGGATAACCGCAGCAACTTCACGTGCCACTATAGCGGCAATCTTGCGGCCAGAGCTTCTAGATCGGGAGCGGTTTTGACGAGAAGACATGCTGTATAATATGGAAAGAAGAAACCTCTATGAGAAACGGGTAATTTGGTTTTTAAAACTTTTCAAAATAATAGAATCGTTAATGAGATTGTTTAGAATAACAATGAGAGGTTAGGAGTGTAACGTTCGGTTCGCAAACCAAAACGAATACGGTGACTTATCAAAGTATTTGTGTCCACCACAACCTTAATGAGGATATGCGTACCTATAAGCGAATACTCATCTCGAGGGTTCCCAGGTAAGGTAATCAAGTTGTATGAATACCTTGCCTAGACAGAACACCTTAAGATACAGGTATTCCACTCTTCCAGCATTGCATGTTCTCGGTCATGTGACACGAACTTTGACGAGATTTGAAAACCATGAATAACAATCAAGTTTTGGAGTTTGAAATCACTTGAATTAGACACATAATGCATTAGAATATGAGTTAAGATTCGTGTGTACATTGATAAGATTCAAAGTATAGGAAGAATCACATAAGGCATATAATCACATAATCAAGTATAACCATATAAGGCACATAAAATCCTATCTAAGCATGTAAAATACATGAGAGGACTCATGTGTAAAGGTACTTAGTTATAGTCTAGGTCATTCCATTTCTAATAACCTAATTCCCTATAACCATGGCTCTGATACCAATCTGTCACACCCCGACCGATGGCGGAATCATCGGAGCGGACGAGGAAATGATTGATTATTCATAACTCATGATTGTCTAATAGTGAAAATAATATTAAAATCAGATTACAGGATAACATGAATTTAACAGATACAAATACAGCAGTTAAAGTCACAAATAGTAATTGTCTTTTGTTTTGACTAAGTCCGGGTCTTATATGATCAAGTAGAAGTCCACTAGCTTGCTTAACCTGAAATCATGTGAGAAAATAAAGTCAGCTAACGAATTAGCTGGTGAGTAATCACAGTTTTGAGTATACATATAGATTGATTGATTGATTGAGAATAATTCAATTCACAAGGCAACGTTAAGACTTATATTGCAATAGTAAAGCATATAGATAAACCGACACAATATAAACCCCTTGACTTGACACTTGCATATAATTGACTCCACACAAACACCATAAATTGACTAATTGCCTCTGGCACAATCACCACTCGTAAGCCATATGGGGTGGGTTATCCAAACCAGTAGATCTATATTGTTGCCAGGATTGATTGATTGATTGAATTAGGGTTTTACTGTCGTCTAGTTTATCACAGTATGTTCACATAATTGCAAGTAATAACATAACCTGTCTTGAATTGAATTTAGAATGAAATAACAATAGAATATCATGATTGAATATATTGTATCACATGATTTCCCCCAAATAGGAAATGATATAAAAAGGGGATATGAATACTCACTTGATTGATGAGATTGGATTTTGAACGTGATAGGTTAGACACCAACGATTTCCTTACGATTAACCTAAGGAACGGTGTCTCGAATTTAGAATAATAATAATGTGAGAATTGGAAATAAATTAGGGTTTTCATTTGGTTTTGAATGGTAGTTTAAATTAAATAATTTATTTAGTTAAAAATGTTTTGAAATAAATAAAATGAATTTATTGAAAATGATTATGTTTAGAATTTTAAAATAAACGTATCAATACGCGTAACCGTTTGTTTTATTGTGAAAGTGTGGGAAAATAAATAATTAATTTTTATTAATTAATTATATGATAATTAATTAATATATTTAATTATTTAAATTATTAAAAGAAATGAAAATGTTTTTGGAATGATTTAAATATAAAACTTTTATATTTAATCATGATTTAAACAATAATAAATATTATTTAAATAAAATAAAAGTAATTTAGTGTCGAATAATAATTTAAATAAATTAAATTATTAAAAGTCCACTTTCGTATAAATAATTTTTGTATTATTTGTAATTTTATTTATTAAAACATTTAATATAAATGAATAAAATATTAAAATAAATTTTAGAAAAATAGTTAAGTTGTTTAAAACAATTTTAATGTTTATTAAAACATTTTTATAATTTTGGGTATTTTCCTGAAATTTTTAAAAGCTTAAAAAGGGGTTTAAAAAAAATATTGGGGTGATTGGGTCTCGAACCCGGGACCTCAAGAATGACACGGGGCGCAGAAACCAGTGGACCAAAGTCCATTTCGCGAAAGAAACCGGGGTTCAATCCTTTTTAAACACATGTTCAAATCAACCCCAAATTGATATGAACCCTAGTTTCGATCGATCCCAAATTGAACATCGATTCGATTGTGATGGTGCCTGCAATCATGGGGCTTTTGTTCCCCATGATTAGTCGAGTATGTGTGTGTGTCGAATTACCTTTATGGTGTTTGATTTGCTATTGAAACCGTCAAGAACAGGTCCGCGACAAGGTAATGATCGATGGGTGAGCAAAACGTGATGAAAATCAAATTACGCGTACAGACAGCTTCGAATGATGTCGATGATCAAAAGCCCTATGTTATTTGTGAGTTATAAGGCTCGGAGGTGGGTGTTCGATAGAGTTGCAGGTTCGAACAGAGGATTTGGTCAAATTGGTTTAATTTTGGTGTGATTTGATGAAATGTCAGTATCATTGGATTCACAATGAGTTAAGGTTCGATTTAACGGTATTATTTTGATTAAAGTGGTGTGTGAGTGGGTTATTTAGCCGTTTGAAACGGTCGGCAAAAGTGGTAAGGATTATAACCGTTATTTTGACCGTTTCTACGCGTTTTGGAGGTGTATGGGGTTCGAATCTTGTTCACGAGGCGATTATGTGTAATTCGGGCTGTTAAAATTTAGTTTCTAATTGGTTTCGATGGTCGCCGGCGTTTGGCCGGAGCTTGGCCGGACCGGTGCCGGAAAAACGAAGGGGAATGGGCGGGGGGTTGGTTTTGTAATTTGGGAATTTATATTTTTAGTCCCTGGAGTTTATTAGTTATTTTTTATGTTTTAAACTTCTTTTGAAGTTTCAGGAATAACAGAATGCCCCTGGACTTTATTATTTGTTATTATTATTATTATTATTATTATTATTATTATTTTGATTATTATTATTATTATTATAAGTGTTGTAATTATCAACATTCTAACAAAAATTAATATGTATATTTATATATACATATATGTATATATATATATATATATATATTTATATATATATATATATATATATATATATTTTACTGAAATACGCGATGTTACATGTGTGTGTCTATGTATGTATATATGTGTGTGTGTGTGTCTATGTATGTATATATGTGTGTGTGTGTGTCTATGTATGTATATGTGTGTGTGTGTGTCTATGTATGTATATGTGTGTGTGTGTGTGTCTATGTATGTATATGTATATGTGTGTGTCTATGTATGTATATGTGTGTGTGTGTGTGTGTCTATGTATGTATATGTGTGTGTGTGTCTATGTATGTATGTGTGTGTGTGTGTCTATGTGTATGTATGTATGTATGTGTGTGTGTCTATGTGTATGTATGTATGTATGTGTGTGTCTATGTATGTATGTATGTATGTGTGTGTGTGTGTCTATGTATGTATGTGTGTGTGTGTGTGTCTATGTATGTATGTGTGTGTGTGTGTGTGTCTATGTATGTATGTATGTGTGTGTGTGTCTATGTATGTATGTATGTGTGTGTGTGTCTATGTATGCATGTATGTGTGTGTGTGTCTATGTATGTGTGTGTGTGTCTATGTGTGTGTGTGTGTGCGTGTGTGTCTCTATGTATGTGTGTGTGTGTGCGTGTGTGTCTCTATGTATGTATGTATGTGTGCGTGTGTGTCTCTATGTATGTATGTATGTGTGCGTGTGTGTCTCTATGTATGTATGTGTGCGTGTGTGTCTCTATGTATGTATGTATGTGTGCGTGTGTGTCTCTATGTATGTATGTATGTGTGCGTGTGTGTCTCTATGTATGTATGTATGTGTGCGTGTGTGTCTATGTATGTATGTATGTGTGCGCGTGTGTCTATGTATGTATGTATGTGTGCGCGTGTCTCTATGTATGTATGTATGGTGCGTGTGTCTCTATGTATGTATGTATGTGTGTGTGTGTCTCTATGTATGTATGTATGTATGTGTGTGTGTCTCTATGTATGTATGTATGTATGTATGTGTGTGTGTCTCTATGTATGTATGTATGTATGTATGTATGTGTGTGTGTCTCTATGTATGTATGTATGTATATATGTGTGTGTGTATCTTTGTATGTATGTATATGTGTGTGTGTGTGTATGTATGTATGTATGTATATGTGTGTGTGTGTATCTATGTATGTATGTATGTATATGTGTGTGTGTATCTATGTATGTATGTATGTGTGTGTGTATCTATGTATGTATGTATGTATGTGTGTGTGTATCTATGTATGTATGTATGTATGTGTGTGTATCTATGTATGTATGTATATATGTGTGTGTGTATCTATGTATGTATGTATATATGTGTGTGTGTATCTATGTATGTATGTATATATGTGTGTGTATCTAAGTTGCAATGGTGACGTGGCTTGTTGTGGACCACTAATTGAGTTAATAGGTTATCGCAATAAACAAGAGTTAACGTTTGATCATTTCCCTATATATATATATATATATATGTGTGTCTCTCTCTCTATATATATATAACAATTACAAGTGGGCGTCTAAGTGCCACGTGCTAACCACTTGTTGGGCAACAAGGGCTGCTAAGTAATTCTTTTTGTCCTTTTCATCCTATTGTGAATTTAAATATTGGACATCTCCATTACTTCAACAAATCATTCTTTATTCAAGTGGTTTCTACGCGTGAGTGCCTTCCGATTAGAACCTGTCCTCACTCACCTCTAAAATCCCATTGTAACTTTTTCTTCTCTTATTTTTGTGGGTTCTAATATTAAGCTAACCATCATAATAAATCAAAAACAGACTATATGCCTCCTATAACCCTATACGAGGCGTATAAGATAAAAAATACTGAAAACCAAGAAAAATTTAATGGAGCTGTTAGAAACGAGTTCGGTCGATTGTAATCTATACTTTATCATACGGCGTACGATGCTGTTGCAACGCGCGGTGGGTTAAAAACTTGTTTACACAAATTTAAAAACTTTATCGCGTTCTAAAAATAAAAGGGTATTAAAATTAAGTTCCAAAGTGTTTTTTATAAAGTTAAGTTTTATATTAAAAAATTAAGTTCCAAATTTTTTGGGTAAAAAAAATTAAGTTCCAAATTTCTTGTTATAAAGTTAAGTCTTTTTAGAAAAACATGTATTAACTCTTATTATTAGAGTTAATACCATAAGGATGGGAGGGGCATGGTCGCTGTGAACAGGCGGCGCCTGGCACCATCGTCACAACTCCTACTTTTACGTTGCTGGTGTTCTCAATCAGGGAGTATTCGTCGTGCTTGTGTTTTCACAGTCTTGTCGTGTATGTGGGCGTGGCATGGTGTGACAATACCGCCACCACTAATTTTAATAGCGTAGTATGACGTGATAAGATTTAATTGATGGATTTTATGGTATAGTGTGATATGTGTGGCAAGGATGTCCCGTTCACCCTAACACACTTTTGCACAAAAAATCCTTATTAAAATCTTTGACTTAAAAAAAAGAAGAAAGTTATATAAAATGGTCCCTATAGTTTAACTAGATTGTATGTTTGGTCCCTAGACTTTGAAAATTATAAGGTTAATCCAATTTTTTTGTAGTCATTGCAAGTGTGATCCTCAAATTATAAAAATCTGCAAAGTTAGTTCAAACTTTTATGCGAGTGCTACACTTTTGGTACTTAAAGTTAAATTTAAAAGTTAGTTTAAACTTTATAAGTTACATAAAACTAAAGAATTTCATGTTAGGGACCAAATGTACAATAAGTACACAAAAGTTGGGATTAGCGTTGTATTTTTTTAAAGTTGATGACCAAACATGCAATCCAGTTAAATCACAGGGATCATTTATGCAGTTTATTAAAAAAAAATATGTTTCCAAAATATTAGAAACATCGACTACTAACACTATCATTATTTGTATGAACGCTATGGAGATGGTTTTTATTAGCATGAAAGTCATGTAGACTTTTATAGTCCGTTGAATTTAACATCTTTAAATACAAAATCATATCGTCCTACATATAAAAAAAACTTATTCATGTTAAGATTTTGTTTCAAATGAACGCATACATCATACAAGACACCTACCTTACTTCTACAACCATAACACACGCATCCTGCAATATTTGAACCAATAACAACTTGATTGGAGAAAACACGACCTTACCATCAGCGATGTTCTCTTGGTGACCCATTCAACATATTTAAACGCTTGAAATATCACTTCATCATATTTTCACCCGTTTAAATGATGTAAAGTTATTACTCTAAAAGAAGTTTAACAAACAAAGGTATTTTAATAATTAGATTAAGGTAAAAAAAATTTCTTATAAATGGATAGGTATTTTGATTTATTTTGGTTATTCATTTTAGGTAAATTTGATTTTACTAATTTAAATTATGAACTATGAGGTGATAGTAAAATTATATTGATAGTTTCACTAGTGATACTATTAACTTTTATTTTCATTACTCAAAGGTTATTGTAATAATATAATTATCAAAGATTTGTATTTAAAAATCCGTTATATCGTTTGAAAACGTACCAACAAAATCAAAAGTGAATCTATAATAATTATTTTACTTAATTGTTTTGTGACAATGAAAGAAAACATCGTATAAAGTAAAGATTATGATCAATAAATGAGTAATACTCTAATAGTAAACAACAAACAAACCCAGTATATCCTACTCAAAGCAGGGTCTGCGGGGTAGGTAGTGACAAGTCTTTCCTCTATCTGGGTAGGTAGAGAGATCGCTTCCAAAGAGACCACCGACTCGATCAACAAAAGCAATAACGATAGCAGGGCAGCAAATAATATATCATACAACACACAACATACACTTAAAATCACCAACAGATTAAGAAAAAGATATAGCAAACATCAGAGAAGCGACGCGTTTCACCTATAGAGGGCAGTTGTGGACTGCGTGCACCTTAGGCACCGCATCAAGTCTACCTTACCCTTCCTACCTACATATCATACTAAAAGTCCTTAATTTTAATCCTACGCCTCCACTCGCTCCTATTTTCGATCATGTGCTCAGAGAGGTGCAAATGTACCATATCTCGTCCAATTAACCCGTCCCAAGTCAACCTAGGTCTTCCTCTACACCTCCTACCCTCTAAGAAGATGTTCTCTACTGCTCTAACGGGTGCTGACATAGGTCTCCTCTTCACATGCCCACACCATCTTAATCTTCCCTCTCGTATTTTATCTGCGGCCTCTAACTTCTGTCGAAACACTTCGTTTCTTATCCGATACAGTCTTGTGTGTCCACACATTCGTTTCTTATCCGATACAGTCTTGTGTGTCCACACATCCATCTCAGCATTCGCATTTCCGCTACCTTTATTTGTTTCTCGTACAATTTTTTTATTGTCCAGCAGTCTGTTCCGTATAACATATCTGGACAAACTGTCACTCTGTATAGTCTGACATAGTAAAATCTTACTTTTGTATCATCTTTATTTTCTTTACTTGAACGTTATGTAGTTCCCTGTATCCTTCACTCACAACTTCCATAACTACAGATCCACTGATCTGGTTCTTCTTTTACTGAATTAAATCCACCAAATCAAACGATTTCTCCAACATCTGCTATTTCCCAATCAATTTCAAGATTCTCATTGTTTACAGGACCAAATTCCAACAAAAATGGAGAACAACCCTCCATACTACAAGGAGGGTTTGCCACTAGCAACAACGATGTCAAAATCAGAAAAACAACGCTCCAGATCATCCTCTTCAAGATCTTCTATAGCTTCAATCTTCTTCGTGTTCTTCTCTTGTGTGGCTTGGCTTTACATCGCCGGCAGGTATGCAGAAATTCGTATGACTGTTGGGTTTTTTTGTTTGTGTTGATCATGCTACTTGTAAGTGGTAATTGGTGAAGGATTCAACGGTTCTGGATCTTGATTCTTGAATTGAGAATGTTAAACACTATGAGCATGTGGAGTTTTATAGAAATGTAAATTTTAGGGTTTTAATTTGGAGTGATAACCCTATTCATTGTTCTTGTGTTGTGAGTGTTGAGGGAAGATTCGAAAATCTGTGTACTAGTATTCCAATTGTTAGGGTTTTTATTTGTCGATCATTTTAGTTAGGGTTTTTGTTTGATGATCATTTTACTTGGGGAAAATTGCCTGCGAAGGTAACTAATGATCCCAATATTGATAATGGGGAATAGCTAATTTTCTCTAACGTAGTGAAAGTTTATTTTATTTTTATTTTTATTTTTTGACAGATTTAAAGTCAAATTATAATTGTTAACAAATGTAGGAGTGAAAGTCAATGTTAGACAGATTTACGGACTCAAATATAGTTCAATCGAGACAAGATTACACTTGTCTTTTTGAAAATAGAACTCACTTTATTATTTTTTAGAATGGCATGTTAGTGGTTAATTGTTACCTTTCTTGAATTCTTGGCAATGTTCTCTTTCATTTATAATATGATTGATTCCTGTTCTTTTAGTTATGTGGATTGCTGATAAATTTTGTAAATGCGGATTAATAGCATGATTATGGTGAAATAGAGGGTTTGTAACTGGAGGGTTCTTGAGGGTAATTATGGGTTTTTGTTATCCCCTACCAAATCAAAAATTACCATGTTGATTACGAGCCTAAATGACTTGGTCATATTATATGTTGCCAGGTTATGGCAGGATGCTGAGAACAGAATGTTGTTGTCTAATTTGCTTATGCAGAATTCTGCAGAGGTTTGCTTTAAATCTACTATTGTCCTATTGTTTTAGATGTTACATGAATGATAACTAAGCATTATTAGTTTTATGTTATGATGATTGTAAGTAACCACGATGTTAACTTGAAACCTTTTAGAAAGAGGAAATGCTACAAGTTTGATGAGAAGGAAGAATTTGGTATGGTTTATACAGTGATTCCTTCAGTTAACTTGTTTATTGTGTTTTATGGCAGAGACCAAAGGTTCTTACAGTTGAAGACAAACTCGTGGTCTTAGGGTGCAAGTAATATTTGGTTACTTTTTTCTAATCTTTGTGTGTACAGCGTACTTGATTTATCTGTCTTTAGACGTTAGAGTTACCTTTTGACATTCTAATTCTATATTTATTCAAATGTTTGTTATTCAGGGATTTAGAGAGAAAAATTGTTGAGGCAGAAATGGAAATAACACTGGCAAAAAGTCAAGGTTTTCTCAAGGATCAGCTAAGACAACCTGGTATTTCTTCCAGAAAAAAATTGCTTGCGGTGATTGGCGTTTATACTGGATTTGGAAGTCGCTTAAATAGAAATGTTTTTTAGAGGATCTTGGATGCCAAAAGGTTAGTTGATGATTGAAAGATGTTTTAATCAGTTCTTATTTAAAATATGAAATATAGTCTGAAGAGTAAAATGTTAATTTGTATGAGTTTTTACAGGCGATTCTTTGAAAAAGCTTGAAGAAAGAGGAATTGTCATACGTTTTGTAATCGGTCGCAGGTTGTCTACTCATTTTACTTATTTACTTTTTTTAGTCTACCTTATTATTTGTTTTTGGATGAAAAACATTTACATTCACCGACTTGACAAACAACGACGTCTAACCCATTTGACAAATATTTTTATCAAGTTTCATATGAGCATATTAAGTTTTATGAATCAGGAAAAATAATATTTACTAGAATTATTAATGGGAGGAATGAGATGATAGATTTCATCATGTTGGTGAAAGCTGTAATACAGTACAGCATTACTAAAAGTTGGCTAATGGCTTTTCTGCAACTAACCAATAACCAATTCTTGAACTTTGAAATTGCAGTCCTAATCGTGGTGACAGCTTGGACCGTAACATTGATGAGGAAAATCGTACAACAAAAGATTTCTTGATTCTTGTAAGTTAGAGTAGTAGGTTTATCTTCAAGCTATATAATTTTATAAATGGTCATATAAAACTTAATATTGGCTAATTACCCAAATACCATTTCTTCGTTTACATTATTATGTAAGCTTCCTAAAATCACATGTTTGATTCTTAGGATGGTCATGAAGAAGCTGATGAAGAATCACCAAAGAAAGCAAAGTTCTTCTTTAGCACTGCAGTTCAAAATTGGGATGCAGAGTTTTATGTAAAAGTAGATAACAATATTGCCCTTGATCTTGGTAAGAATATTACCGGTTTTTAATTATATGTCTGATTTTTTTAATTTATTAATCTTATTCACCTTTTAGAGGGGTTAATTGAACTTCTTGAAAGCCGCCGTGGTCAAGATAGTGTTTATATTGGATGCATGAAATCAGGAGAAGTGGTTGCTGAAGAGTAAGTAGCCTTTTTTACCAACTTGTGGTGTGAATAGGTTTATTTGCAAGAAAGATGTTTTTTAATCATTGTCCAAATTACCCTTCTTTAAAGGGATTTTTCTATCGTAAATCAGTTAGCATCTTTAGATTGTGATGAGGACTATGTTCAAGAACTGACATTGAAAAACCTATTCATCTCGTATAAATGTGTGTGAGTGCAATTTTTTATATTGTAACCCAAGTGTGTTTGTCAATTGGCAGGGGAAAGCCATGGTATGAGCCAGAGTGGTGGAAGTTTGGTGATGAGAAATCGTAAGTATTTAACTTGTAACTGGATTAATATAACTAGCCCATTAAACAACAGACTTGCTTGACTAGTTATGAATTTCTTAGTTTATCATAATGGCGTTTGATGCTCCAGTTTGTTCATTTTTATATATGCAAGAAGAAACTAAGATGTTGACTTTGTCACTTGACTTCTACCCATATGAAAGTGAAGATGAGACCCATAAACGTGTTCCTTTCTTTTTCATTTCAAAAGAACTAGGACAAAAAATCTACATTTTGTGCAGGTATTTTCGGCATGCAACTGGATCACTTATTATTCTATCAAAAAATTTTGCTCAGTACATAACATAAACAGGTAAGTTATACACGTATATGTCTCTTCTTTGTTTCTGTTTTAGACTTCTCTTCTAGAAACTCCTGTTTCTTGTCAATGATTAAACGACAAGTATGCCCTTCAATTTATTATTTTCTTGCAGTGCATCTCTAAAGACTTATGCTCATGAAGATACATCAATTGGTTCGTGGATGATGGGCATTCAAGCTACCTATATAGATGAAAGTCGTGTGTGTTGCAGCAGCGCTAGCCAAGGTAAATATATGCTTCCATCGTGCTGACATGTCAATTTTGACTTGTTCACTCATTGGGAAACCTTTTCCTTTCCTTTCTCTTCTTTTCTTTCCCTTTCTCTTCTCTACTCTCCACTTCCTTCCAATTTGGAAGGATTGATTTTTAGTCTTCATTTTCCTTCTAATTCTTAAGAGGGCGGGCCTTGGCGCAGTGGTAAAAGCTGTTCCTAAGGGACCAAAGGTCTCAGGTTCGATCCGTGGAAACGGCCTCCCCACAAAATGTGGGGGAAAGACCGCGTACATCTTCCCTTAAATGGGACGGACCCTCCCTGGACCCTGCGAAAACGCGGGAGCTCTTTGCAGCACCATGTACGCCCTTTATTTTCCTTCTAATTCTCTTCTTTTCCCTCCTTAAGGGAACACAACTTTTTAATTTTCCTTATATTTCTTTCCAACTAAAAAAACTCTGGAACATACTGTATTATTCTTTACTTCCACTTCACTTCTTTTCTGTCTTTAAATGAACTCGGGAACATAGCGAAAACATGTTAGTCAAAGTGTATTTCAATGTGTAAAACTCCTAAAATTCCCAACCCGACCCATCCTTGAAATTACACATTTTTACCCATTACCCAATCTGCCAAGTATTTAGTCTCTAGTGAGAAGTTTTTGTCCTTCCCCTTGGATTTTTAAAGCTAAACTAGCCAAATTTGAATTCAGGGCTGAAATGATTTTACTGTTATTTTTGTAGATAAAAAGTTATGTTTTTAACTTCCTTCTATATAGGTTTTACATACTAACCTTGTTTTTCTTAAACTTTAACTAAGGTTTAGTTAGTTTTGCATCCTAAAATTTTGTTACACAACCGTCAAGTGTATATTAAATCTTTAATTTACATTCAAACTATTTCTTCCCAGATAAGGTGTGTTCGCTGGCTTAATTGGGCTCAAGAGTTTCATTATTGGTTCTAACAAAGGTACAACCCCGGGAGAATTCACAAATAGTTTGTTTCCATTTGGTAACAATATTTGCCTGTAAAGTTCAATGACAGCTTTAAGTTTGTAAACTTAATTTTAAAGTTCTGAGTTAAAATTTTGGATTTGATGTGTATTTTATGTTGACCTGCCTGTTACGATGGGTGACCGTGGGTTGTGGTTTTATCTTGCCTATCGTCATGTACATAAGATAAGATGTGTATGTGGTAATTGGGTTCAGCTTGAGATGTGGTAAAGTTTGAAATGTTCTTCCGTCGGTTTTTTTACAGTCGATGTGTTTGGGTGATGAGGAAATAAGGGCTTATTGTTTAGGTGCAAAAGTGAGAATGGTGCCAAAGTCTGGATCTTCAAAAGGGCACTCATTAGAAATTTGGAGGACTAAAGTTGCAAAAGTGTCAATCCTGCAGTGCTAAAAAAAACATTGGTAAACTCAAACATCTATCTAAAGGTTTTAATGAAGCTAGGACATTTCATATGATAGTGGTTATTTTTAGAGCCCATAGCCTTAATAGAAGTAATCTCCACCTCCTAAGATAGATGTATGGTCTGTCTACGTTACGCTTTGTCAATAGTTTTGTAGTTGTTTTTATTGGACTTGCTACTAAACAATTAAATCAGGACCCTTTACATGTGTCAAGATAGGTAAGTGTTCCACATAATCTGATCCACATAACCTACAAGAGATGGAATGAGCTTGTAACTTTACAAGCACAATAGTACCCCTTACGCACATTTTAATACATGTAGGCGTCTCGCATAACCTGGGAAAATGGAATGGGAATGCTCTTTTATGGTCAAAACAACACCTTCTTCATGCATCATGATATATGCAAGTCTCATGTGACCTACAATAATGGGATGGGTATGTTACTTTACAATAAAATAAGAGACCGTCCAACTCAATGTATGCAAGTGTTTTATGTGACCCGTGACAAATGGAATGTGCCAGTAGTTTACAATTAAAACACCTGTTATCTTGGAATATGTAAGTGTCTCACGTGTCTAGGGGCCGATGGGATAAACCATTACATAACAATAAAAATAATGTTTTGGTGCTAATTTGACGGGGGTGGATCTTGTGTTTGTCCCTGGTCATTTGGGAAAGGAGAAAGGGGGGAAGTTAGCTAATTGTGTCATTTACATTGCTATGTATAGTATCAAAAGTCTTTAACCAAAATTTTTGTTAATTCAGTGCATTAAGTCAAAATACCACATATGACCTATATACTTACTCTTTTGCTAACAACATATTGAATAGTCAAAATATTTTTTACCAAAAACATAAATCATGTCGTGATTACTTAACAAATAAAATTTCACAAATGACTTTTAGAGTGTATGACTTTTTAAAAGTTCAAACACTCAATGCAATAATCAAACTTTCACCCTTTGCCTATAAGTGTGGACCGACATGTGTGGAGACAAGAGATCAATATACAAATCCACGTAGGCAAATATCAGAGAGAATATTAGGATAGAAGTGAAGTAGTCACCAAATGATTGAAATTTTTGTGAAAAATCGAAGAGATGATTTGAAAACAGGAGATATAATTTGGGAATATTGTTCTTCTATTAGAACGGTCAAAAAATGATTTCCTGAATGTGCATCCCATAACTGTTTTGTATACACTAACGACGATAGGTTAATTATAAAATTCTTACGAAATCAATGTTAGCCCTTACATTTTTATTTTACAAGAGAACTTTTTATTCTTGCAATATATTACATATTCCATATAGTTGAAATAAATAAATATAAATATGAAGAATAGTCAAATATTTCTCAAAACAGATTTGTCATGTAAATGCCAAGTCATCATAAGTTGTGAAGTATTTACTATATTGTTTGTAAACTATTATCAATTTATAACTATCTTTATGAAAAAACTTCTGGGACGGTTGCATTGAAGTTCAATGTCTTTGAATGTGAAATTCTTCCTTTTGACACCTACAAAGGTGTTGTGAGAGAGAGAAATGAGACAAAATGCAATGCTATTGAAGAAAACAAAGATGAAAAGAAATTTCAATCAGACACATATTGATGTGACCGAACAATGGAGACTCCTTAAACTTTCGTCAAATTCTTAAAATACCTAACATGTTATAACTTACAAAACAAAATAAAGAAAATAATAATAGAACTATTATTTATTTATGTGGTTTTCGATAAGATTATAACATGATAGAAATGGAATACACTTTATTCAGATTAATATAATGGAAAGTGGTAATTCAAACATTTTCAACCTGTCCAAAATCCGTATAGTGCTAAACCGCAAATACAAAAATGATATAATAATAACAATATTAATAAAAATTAGGGGGTGTTTGGGAGAGCTTTTTTTTTCTCCTTTTAACTTATTTAAAAAGTAAAATGATAAAAATACCCTCAATAAGTTAAAATTTTTAACTTATTGACTTATTTAAGGGGTATTTTTGTCTTTTTAAAAAAAAGCTCTCCCAAACAACCCTTAATAGTGTTTGATAGTATTAATAGTAATAATACACACACTGCCCAACCCAGATCGGTAGAATCAGCCAGAGGTCGCGGTGGGCGGTGATATCTCACCGCAACGATCACACACAAATACCATCATCCATCATTTATATCATCGATCGGTATATCTTCATTCTATCACCTTTAACTCATCTCATATGTTTTCTCTATCGTTTCTAGGGTTTTACCATCCGATGTCTTCTATTTGACCTTATTGATTGCACGGACGCCGAATTTCAAACTTCAGTTCGTTTGATTTCTTTCTTTAGTTTGTGAATTTCATCATATAAATTTGTGTTTACGCCTTGGGATTCAAGACTGTGATTTTTGTGTTGTTGTTTCGTGTGTTTGGATTTTGATTTGATTTCTGTTTGATTGAGTAATTAGGTTATTTCAGTGTAGTTGGTTTTCTTGTGCCTGTGGCCGTGTAATGAGTGGCGTTGGTGGATCGTCTGATGGATTTTTTTAATGCCTAATTGATGAAATGTTAGGTAGCAGATTATCGGTGGTGTTTTTTTTGTACATTGAGCATGCGTCGGTCAGTTTTATGTGATTTCTTAGAGTGCCAGATTGTTCTGCAGCTTTTCTTTCTAGCCTCTGGCTGTTTGCTGGTGAATGTGTCAGATGACGCTAGGGTTTTGGTGAATTGTAAAAGTGTTTTATAGCTGGAAGACTTGTATCTAATTTTTGATGAACTGGGTACCAAGGAATTGGATAAAAGATGTATGATTCTTGATATCTTATTGGATGAAAATGCTTCATTATACCCAATTAGTGTTCGAACTCTTGATGATTTGGACATTCTGTGCCTGATTATGAGTGCCATATACTTGGTATTTAATAGTTGTGGATTGTGATGATAGATAATTAGGAGTGGACAAATAGCGGCAGTAAATGAAGTGGACATCATATACTGAATTATAGTGGCCATATATTTTGCCGATTAACATTCATGAGATGTATAGTCAAGCAAAAAGATTTAATAACTGTAGGATAAGAGATCTAAAGAATACAAAAGAAGTGTAAAGGAGGAGTTTTGGTATTTGAAGTCTTGAACTGTATGATCATGACCGTAAAGAAAAGTGTCATGTTGGATCAGTTAAAATTTAAAGGCATGAAATGATTTGATGCTTTAGGGTAATATTAGGTGATAGCATGTCTTTAGAATCGTTGCTTTACATGCTATGTGCGATGGGTTTCTTCTAAAGAAAGACCTTATAGTTTACCATGATCACAGTGTTATGATAAGTTTATCAAGTTCGTTGCATTGATTTCTATATTTTACTCTAGGCGTATGCAGTTTTTTTTTTTTTTTGTTTTTTATGACAATAGGTTTTTCTATTAGTATTCTCATGATTACCATCCTTGAACTGTGAATAAAATAAAACAACTAATCATTCTAGTTTTCAAGTAGTCTCAAGACTGATATCCTTGAACTTGTGAATCATCAGTGCCTTTTGATATCTGTTTGATGTTAATTATTGCGGTTATTGATGTCATGCATTTAACTTATGGTTTTTGCACAAATCATAATTATTCTCAATGATTTATATAATTAATCTCTAACTTGCAGGCTTTAAACAGGGAATCGAGGCCATGGCAGGCAATCATGGTGGCAAGGGTGTTATGGATTCTGGGAGCAGTGATGGTAACAATTCTGAAACCACTGTTGAGATAAAGATAAAGACTTTGGATTCTCAAACATACACTCTGCGAGTAGATAAATGTGTAAACACTATTTTTCTTTTCTTGATATTTCATTATTTGATGTTTCCATCTCTAAGCCTTTTTGCAATCAGAACTTTAGTTTAAAGCTATATATACATGTTAACAAAAAAAATCATTTTATCATTGTGTAATTCCCTATGAAACCAAAAGATGGTTATGTGGCTTGTCTCCAGTAGAAGTCCAATTCAATATTACTTTGTAGTTATCTTCCTGACTATTTGCAAGTTACTTTTATCTTGTTTGAGTTTCTTTAAATCTGTATATTTTTACAGGTACCTGTTCCCGCACTAAAGGAACAAATTGCTTCTGTTACTGGTGTATTGTCTGAGCAGCAACGGTTAATATGCCGTGGCAAAGTTCTAAAAGATGACCAGCTCCTTTCTGCTTATCGTATCCTTCTAGTTTCATAAAAAAATAAGAAACAAATAATTATTATTAAAACTTGACTGAAGTTCCTTAATGAGTATTAACTGTAGATGTGGAAGATGGACACACACTGCACTTGGTTGCTCGACAATCCATTAATCCATCACTAGCAAGCATTCCAGATCTTACAGGTTTGAATTGCGTCGCAACAATTCTGAAGAAAGATAGCGTATTTTTTTCTTTCTTTCTAGTGCAATCTTGAAAGCTGACAAAATCTGGTATATATAATAGAACAAAAATTTTAACCCTCAGTGTTTTGTGAATTTAGGTTATTGCCATAGACTTTTTGTTAAAGCAGGCTCCTTCTGGTCTATTTTGTGTGGGGCCTCTTTATGAATCTTTTCTGAGCATTATGTATTATGTGCAGCAAGTGATCCTGCATCAAGTACCAGACAGCCCATGGGCAGCCAACACGGGCCCAGTGTAGTGGTTGGAACATTCAATATATCTGAACAAGGTGATGGGAGTCTTCCAGATTTTGGTCGGGTAAGATTATGAAGATTATAGATCATTATTAAAGATTTTAAACTAATCGTGAAACGCTGAACTAAGTTAATTTGTTTGTGATGCTTTTTAATCTGGTAGATTGTTTCTGCTGTACTCGGTTCCTTTGGAATAGCAAATGCTGGAAGCAATGGTGAAGCCGTAGATTTGCAAGTAAGTTGGCCACTGGTCTATTTCATTCGTTTCTTATTTTCATTTTCTTTCTGTTATTTTGAAACAAAGTTTCACCTCATATTTTTTTTCAATAGCAACACATCTCTGAAAGGCTTTCAAGAATACCCGGTCTAAATGAAATAAGAAATCCCACTGGTCAACAACCTGAAGATGCTTCTGGAAGAAGTCAACCTAATCCTCAAAATGCCTCATTCATTCTTCCGACCGATGTTCCTATGGAATCTCTTCAGCTTCCTGTAAGTTAAATATTAATTATTGCCAAGCATAACTTTAGTCATTTTTTGATAACACTATTAAACCTCAAACCTATGATGTCAAAGATTTCAAATTTTAGTCATTTAGACACTATTAATTATTTCTTCCTTATTAAGAATTTATAATATCTGCCTGACAGGTTATTCCTGATTCTCTGACCACCTTATCCCAGTATCTAAGGCGTTTGAGGCAAGAATTTAACGAAAATGGTCAGAAGTTCTTGTTTTTAAACACTTTAGACACCTTTGATTTCTTATGTTAGTTACTTATGTTGTGAATTTGATTTTTGGTGTTTGGCAGTTAGAATCCAGGGAAACAGTGGTGGAGAAGAATCATATGCTGCACCATATGCAGCCGCTGATCAGGGAGGGTTACCAACACCAGCTGCCTTGAGTGAAGTGACACAGTCTACAAGACAATTACTCATTGAACAAGCTGGAGAATGCTTAATGGTATGCACAGAACATTTCAAAAATCTTTAATGGGAACATGCTATATTTTCATGTCACTATTTTCTTAATCTTATTTTTATTTTTCTGCAGCAATTGACCAGACAATTAAGGGACCAAACAAATATAACTGATCCTGTAGCACGGCTAAGGATGCAGTCAAATGCTTTGAGATCAGGTGCACTTTTGCAAAATTTAGGTGCTTTTTTGCTGGAGCTTGGGCGCACAACCATGACACTTCGAATGGGACAGGCACCGGTGTGTTCTAAGTTTTTAAAATTTTAATTTCTTGAATTTTCTTTTATCTGACATGAAAAAGTTTCTGTTTTTCAGACTGATGCAGTGGTTAATGCTGGACCTGCCGTTTTTATATCTACATCTGGTCCAAATCCTATTATGGTTCAGGTAATATAAATGTCTTTTTGGCTCGTTTATGCTGAACAGGTTGGTTTGGGCTATAATTGACTTGAATGGGCATATTAAAAAAATTAGTTAAAAAGGAAACAGGTTGGAAGTCAATCTTAATGCATTTAACCTCCTAAATCATTTTAAACAAAGAAAAGCAATACTGTAATACTATAGTTTTGTTTATTTATTTTTGCATGATTGAATCCGTTATAAAACATATGGATATCGATAAGTCCCTGAACTTTATTATTAACAAAAAGGTCTTTCCTCTGTTGCATGAATAAATTCTTTTTTGTTTTTTTAATGGAAAGGTTGCATGATTAAGTCCCTAAACTTATTAGAAAGGACCTTTTCAATAAGTTTTAGAAGACAAGAGATTAAATCATACAAAAATTAAGTCTAGGGTCCCACATGTAAATTTAGAGAAAATTTATAAGGTTTTTCAAAATGCCCCTTTTTATCATCTTACTTATTTAACCATGGTGCAGCCTCTACCTTTTCAACCTGGAACAAGTTTTGGAAGTGCACCTATGGGGCCCGGCACCGGTTTACGCCCAAGGAATATTGACATTCGAATACGTACTGGTAAATAATAATGATTTTGTTGTTTTAAATTGAATTATAAATTACTGATGTCTTTTTATTTTCACAATGCCTACAGGTTCAGTGTTGTCTCCAGCTGTTAATCAAAGAGAAGCAAATGGTGGTGAGCGGTCAGCAGCTTCTGATGGTGGAATTTCAAATCAATCTGCCTCTATAAATCTGCCTCAGCCCACGGGTCGTGTTGTTCCAATTAGGATTTCTACACTGCCACCTGGACTTGCACCTTCGGAGTCATCCCTTGGTTCTTTGAGTGTAATATATCCAGTGGTAGCAAGAAGTGACATTAGTGGCCAGGTGTCGAGTGGAAGTCACCCTCATAATGGTGAAAATAGACCACATATGGCCCCTAGCTCTACAGCCCAACAGCAAGCACCTGAAGTTCCTGGTACATGTTTTTTATCAGAGCAAATTGCACAAAACAGAAACAAAAAATGATCCTTTTTTTCCAAGTTCTAACCTTAGCAATTAAGTTTAAACTAGGCATAAAATAGAAAGCAACTTATAGCTTGTTACCCACTGGCAACCCTTCATTTCAACTGATTTTGTTGATCCTATGCCAGGTTCCACATATGCCACAATGCTTACTTGAAAGAAAATAATAAAATAAATTATAAGCTAGAAAAATGATACATCTTAAAAAACAATGTTTAATAAAAATCATGAAAAGCCATGTCAGTTTGTTAAAAAAGGAAAACAAGATAACATCAGTGGTTTTTGAAAAAGTAGCAAAAGGTGATCTGTTTTACTGGTTGAACAGGCTATTTGTAAAGAAACATGCCAGATGCCACACATGCAAAAGTCATATCTTTTTACCAATAAATGATGAAAATTTGATATCAAGACGGCAAATAAGATATCACGCTAGAAATCTTTGAAAAATCAGCAAAATAACTTGTTAGTCAAACATGCATTGCTATTATCATGAACTTGGTTGCTAAACAGGTAATAACTGCAGGAACAATTGGATCAAAACCATAGAACACCAAGTTTGTGGAAACACCCACAAGTCTTCTCTTTTCTTGTATTTAACATGAACAAACGAAACAAAAGAAAACCACACAAAATCACATTAACCAATTGCCCCTATCTATACTAAATCAGACTTTTGGAAAATTGTGTAGGGGTCTTTACGGGAGCAGCATCTTTATCCCATAGAATGAAGATAAAGTTTGCCCCTATTTCATCCTCCCTAGACCTTATTGTATGAGTGGGAATTTTCTAGGTATGTTTGTTTGTTTAGAGTTTTGGAAAACAAAAAAACCTCTTCTAGGTTGGAAACCTAGCTTCTTTATTCGATTTGGTTTCTTAGCATCCAAAGATAACATACCAAAACAAATTAATACTAAAATAATGAAAATCGAGTTAGCATAAACTGACCAACTTGTTTCCCAAGTTTACTTCTTTGACTCATATCAAGATTACCCTTAATATTGATATGGATACATCTTTTCTTCAAAGCAATGTTGGCTAATCATCTTGAGCGAAGTTGGCAGCTTCTTTTTTTGGCTCCTGCTTAGGACACTCAATTGAGTAATGACTAATGAGCATGCTTCTAACAATTATAACAAATGACAAACCTTTTATTGTTTATTCGTTTTTAAAACACTCTTGACCTCGACCACGTCCCAAATCGCTATGGCTAGACCACCCGCGTCAAAATCACTTACGACTTGTCTTTTCAGTCGTCTTTTAGAAGTAGCAATTTACTTTGATTTGTATAACTTGTGTCTTGCAACTTGATTCGTTCTACATAGGCTTTCAACCTGCCTATCGCCATGTATTCAATGTCCGAAGACTGCTTGATGGGTGCTACAATTTATAGATATTTGCTTCGTACTGAATCAAACAATTTGCAAGCTATTATTGCATCTTAAGGCTCGATCCAAAGCTCTTATACTTTGAAGCAAATTCACTTAATTTTTCAGCAAAATGTTTGATGGTTCTTGTTTCCTTCATTTGAAGTTGTTCAAGTTCCCTTCTTAATGTAGCTAGTCATGGAAATTACCTGTGAAGCCTTCCGTATTTCTTTTTCCTTTAAATTCTTTGCCACATGCATTAGGATATCTTCGGTAGAGCCTGGTAGAGGACGGCCCCAACAACCTTTTTCTTCTTCTTCATGCCATCACCAGCCCAAAGGCCTTGAGCATCTAAGAGCGACTCCATCAAGATGGTCCAAGTGTTGTAATTTGTTGTCAAACCTGTGACTTGAGATGAGGTGTTATCTGTTTTTCGAACCTGAACTGTAGTTGTATTGGCAATTTGGCGGGTTGGTTGTAGTCTGTCATTGCTTGACCTTCTCTGTTGGTCGTTTGCTGTGTTTAGTCATGATCACAGCCTGATCGCCTTCTTGCTTTTTGCGTTACATGGTCTGATCACACTACATGATATTGAACTCTTTTTGGTTGCTCCACTAAGATTGCAACCTTCCTTGTCCCTGCCAATCCATGAAGGTTTAGAGGCCTCCTTCCGCTTGTCGATCCATGAAGGTTTTAACAGTGCTTCTCTGTCTTGCTTGATTCATTAAGATTTTGAGACTTTCTCTTTTTTGTCAATTCACTCAGATTTTGACTGCTCAGATTGTTTTGCTTCACATTTTTAAGCTCTGTCTCCTAGTTGCATCTCTGTCAAAATTGTAGAACACAAGTTGTGTGGAAACTCCCGTGACTCATTTCCTGTATTGAACTTGAACAAACGACGCGAAAGAAAACCACACAAAATTACATCTTATAGTAAACTCGACTCTTGGAAAAAAACCCACCGCCATCAAGTTTGGGAAGCAAGTAGACCTGTTCTAGGTTGGAAACCAAGTTTCTGTGTTTGACTCGATTTGCTACCATCCAAAGATAACATACCAAAACAATCAAAATACTAAAATAATGAAAATCGACTTAACAAATAACCGAGCAACTTGTTTGACAAGTTACTTCCTTGACCCATATCAAAGATTAATCCGATAGTAACATGTAAGTTGGTTTCTGTGTTGTGTTTTAGTTTAAGTTAGTTTCTAAATCTGGAAAAACCGTAAGGTGGGTTTCTAGTTTGCCTTTTTTACTGTTGGTATAGTGTAATGTGGTCATAGAATTTAGTTTTAGGACAAGAAAAATCTTTCTTCATAAGTTGAAGAACGCACATGACAGATCAAAGTTAAAAGTGAAGTCTTTCAATCTGATGCAGGTACAACACATGGTTTGTCACACAATGGTCAAACCTTTTCTACAGAAGTTCCCAGTGGACTTGATCAACTGCTGAGAAATCTATTTCCTGGTGAGCAGAATCATGTCAACGACTTCATCTTTCAGGGAACAAACGTTGAAACTGCTCACACACCTGTCAATTCCCAAGAAGCGCCTGCGGTCAGTGATGAAGGAACCTTTTTGTCAAATTTGCTCCACCAGATTATGCCTATCGTGACTCAGCACCTCAGTGGTGGTGCTGATGGGGAAAATGGAGCTACCCTACCTTCTTCAAGTGTAAGTCTTTGTTCCCTTCTTCAAATGTAAGTTCTAATTGTTTTTTTTTGTTACTATTTTTTTCCATGCGCATAGGTTGAAGAGAACCAGGATCGAAGTGCATCTTCGCGCCAGCCAGATGGTCCTTCATCACCCCCTTCCTCGAAACGGCAAAAGGTACTTTTAAATCAAGATTTGTGTAACTTTTTATTATTTGTTGTGATGATGAGACCAGCAAATGGCCTTCAAGGGGTTAATACAGGAAATAAGTGAAAGCTAGATTTGAACTTGAGACCTCTCTACAAGAGGGGAATCAAGCCCTTACCAATGCGCCACCCCCTTCAAGGTTTATATATATAAAATAGGTCTATACTATTTTCAAATTCTTGTCTACTCATGATGCAGACAGAGTAGGTAATTGCAAGAGCAAGTTGAAGTGACAAAGGAACACAAATGGGTTTTTGCAACAGATATCAAGATCCACATAGCTGGTTGACTTTGACCAGTTTTCAGTTGGCTGATGCATTGATCTTTGATAACCCAAGTTCAATACGTATATCCTTGTATTTCGTATCTCTGAATCTCTGTGTTTTGACTGAACAATTGCATAGTAAAACATTTGTTTTTGTATCGTTAGCGATATGCCCATAGAAAATTTGGTTGGGCAAACTTGCAAGAATCTGAGAGCAGTTGGAGCATTTATGTTACTTAAATCTTGTGATCGGTTTTGTTGTGGTTTAGCATGTGTAGAAGCAATTATCTAAATTGAGCTAGATCTCAACGTTCACTTCTTAGAGTTTGAACCTTGAACACCTCGGGCTAGAATGAAGCGGACAAAAGACCGCCATTAGTCTCCCAACAAAAAAGGGATTTATTTTATGATCACTCTCTGGTGAGTAAATATCAGAATCAGAGAGAGAATGCAAGAGAGTACATAAAGAGAGCATGAGAGACTATACCTTCTATCACCTATTGTTCTTATCAAGGGATGTTCTTTCTAGAGAATAATCGAATGTGATTGTGACAATTAGGTCCTTATTGGTGGTCATAATCTTGATCAATTGGTCTAAAGATACCGTGGATAAAAATAAAACGCCCTAATACGAATAATGATATTATGCCTCTTCAGTATGGTTTAAGTGTGCGTGTATCATGTATAGCGTCCATTGAATATGCATCAAATTATATCATTTGATGATGTGGCTTAGAATGTTACATAAAAGAGAATAAAAACAGAAAGGCAAAAGCAATTATTAGGCCACACTATCATGTCATTTTCATCTTATGATGACAAGTATATGCTTTTTTAAGTTATGCATTTTCATTTCTTGTTTTATCATGGGCTATAACCTTGCATCTATTGATTATGGTATATTATATTTTGAACAACAATCGTGGTATATAAAAAATAATAAACTTTCTTGGATATGTTTGTTTTTTACTTGCCTTAAATTTGGTTTTGTAGTCCACATGTTACTATATATTTGCGATCTTTTCTTTCCCAGTAACGTTTTACGAGTTCTTTAATAATGTTCAAGCAAATGCGGAAATGACATATAACACAATAAATATATAAAACATAAACTGATTGTTACTAGGTTGCATTTGTTTATGTTACAGTTTTTTTCTTGTTTACCTTGTAGGGCATGAGGCATGAGTTTTAAGAATTTTCTAATGTAGTTCCTGTGATTTTTGAATATTTTAATATATGTTTTTTATTACCAAATAAGACAATAATATAGTTATATGATCCTACCCATTAAATGCAAACATGGTTTAATTACTAGAGCGATAAAAATGATAAATATGTTTCGAACAACAATATGTCACGTATATGTATTTGTGAATGTATATGATAATGAAAGAGTTATCACGTCTATTAAAAAGTCTACATTCTCCCAATAAATATGCAATAAACCAAAAATTTAATCCAAATTAGTACTCTTTAAGTATAAGATTATGAAATTATCATATAAACGTTCTTTTCCTTTAAGTATATAAATAGTTAATAACTTACGTAAGACCATCACCAGTGTAAAGAGCATTGGGTGCATTTGTGTCACACCCCGACCGACGGCGGAATCATCGGAGCGGACGAGGGAATGATTGATTGTTCATAACACATGATTGTCTAATAGTGGAAATAATATTAAAATCAGATTACAGGATAACATGAATCTAACAGATACAAATACAACAGTTAAAGTCACAAATAATAATTGTCTTTTGTTTTGACTAAGTCCAGGTCTTATGTGATCAAGTAGAAGTCCACTAACTTGCTTAACCTGAAATCATGTGAGAAAATAAAGTCAGCTAACGAATTAGCTGGTGAGTAATCATAGTTTTGAGTATACATATAGATTGATTGATTGATTGAGAATAATCCAATTCACAAGGTAACGTTAAGACTTATATTGCAATAGTAAAGCATATAGATAAACCGACACAATAGAAACCCCTTGACTTGACACTTGCATATAATAGACTTGCACACAAACACCATAGATTGACTAATTGCCTCTGGCACAATCACCACTCGTAAGCCATATGGGGTGGGTTTGTATAATCACCACTCGTAAGCCATGTGGGGTGGATTATCCCAAACCAGTAGATCTACCATTGATACCAGGATTGATTGATTGATTGAATTAGGGTTTTACTGTCGTCCAGTTTATCACAGTATGTTCACATAATTGCAAGTAATAACATAACCTGTCTTGAATTGAATTTAGAATGAAATAACAATAGAATATCATGATTGAAGATATTGTATCACATGATTTCCCCCAAATAGGAAATGATATAAAAAGGGGATATGAATACTCACCTGATTGATGAGATTAGAATCTGGATGTGATAGATTAGACACCTACGATTTCCTTATGATTAACCTAAGGAATGGCGCCTCGAGTTTAGAATAATAATGTGAGAATTGGGAATAGATTAAGGTTTTCATTTGGTTTTGAATGGTGGTTTAAATTAAATAATTTATTTAGTTAAAAATGTTTTGAAATAAATAAAATGAATTTATTAGAATTGATTATGTTTAGATTTTAATAAATGTATTTGTATCAATATTCGTAATTGTTTGGTTTATTATTAAAGTGTGGAAAAATAAATAATTAATTTTATTAATCAATTATATGATAATTAATTAATTAAAATATTTAATTATTTAAATGACTAAAAGAAATGAAAATGAATTTGGAAAGATTTAAATATAAAACTTTTATATTTAATCATGGTTTACACGATTAATGAAATAAATAAAATGTCAAGATAAAAATAACGAATATTATATTTGATTGTTAAACAGGTGTATATATTGAAATAATTGGATGATGTGATTTAAAATCTATTTTTTTATAAAAATTTAACTAGTTATGTTATTTATTTGAATCAATTAATAAAATAAATAAAATAAATGTTGAAATAAATTTTAGAAATTAATTTGGTTATTTTAAAAATTTCTAATGTTTGCAGAAACCTTTTTATAATTTTTAGAAATTTTTTCATAATTTTTAAAGCTTTAAAAATGGCCTAAAAAAAACAGTGAGGTTGCCCGGTTCGAACCCGGGACCTCCTGTTTGACATGGGAGCGCAGAACCAGTGGAACAAAGGGCCGCAGTCGCGAGAGATTTCGGTTTTTAATTGTTTTAAACCGAATTCACAGAAACCCCCCAATCGATTGGTGCCCTAGTTCGATCCTCACCCAATTGAACACGAATTCGATTTCGATTGCTTCTTCAATCATGGGGCTTTTATTCCCCGTGAAAAACCGAGTATGTGGGTGTGTAGAATTACCTATATGGTGTCGATTTGAAGTTGATCCCAATGAAGAACAGGTCGCGGCACAGTGATGATCGTTTGATGCTCAAACAGTGATAATAATCGAATTAAACTCTAGGGAAGCTTTGAATGATGATCTAGAACCAAAGCCTTATGTTAATTCGAGTAAAATCGATTGTAGGATAGTTAGAAAACGAGTTGCAGGTCCGACGGGTTTGAGGTGGTTCGGGTGTGGGTTTGAGCTTGTTTTGGTTGAGATTGAGAGCTGGTTAGATTAGATATAGGTATATGATGATTCACTTTCGACTGATTCGATTATTATAACTATTAGTGCGCATTATTGGATGGAATTTTGGTCGAAAATGGAAGACAGTGATGGTGGTCTTCGGGCACAAAAACAGGGAAGATGGGGGTGGGGTTGGGTGACTTTTTGGTATTTACACAATGGTCCTTGTGGTTACAGGTATGACACTTTATGTTATCAGTTTCCTTTTGAAATTTGATAAATTACAAATAGTCCCCTTGAACTTCATTGCAATTATAATTATTATTATTATTATTATTATTATTATTATTATTATTATTATTATTATTATTATTATTATTATTATTATTATTGTTGTTGTGTTGTTGTTATTATTATTATTATTATTATTATTATTATTATTATTAGTATTGTAAATTTTATTATTATTATGATTATTGAAAATTTTAAATTAACATCAATGTATTGTTTAAAATTAACTTTTATTTATCGGAAATACGCGATGTTACAGTCTCCCCTGCTTTAGGAAATTTCGTCCCGAAATTTGTTCACGAGGAGGCTGAAACGAAAAGATAAGGATACTGGGATTTCATTTGGTCCTCACGTTCCCAGGTGAATTCTGGGTCACGTTTAGATTCCCAGCGGACATTGACAATGGGTATCCTGCTACGTTTGAGTTGTTTGACTTCCCGATCCATAATTTCCACAGGTTTCTCAATAAAGTGCATAGATTCATCAATCTGTACTTCGTCGAGTGGAATGTGGAGATTTTCATCGGCAAGACATTTCTTGAGATTTGGAATATGAAACGGCGGATGTATATTGCTAAGCTCTTGGGGTAGTGCAAGCTTGTAGGCCAGTTTCCCAATTCGCTCGTGCACTTTGAATGGACCCACGTAACGAGGTGCTAGTTTCTCTTTCTTTCCAAAGCGAATCACTCCTTTCCAAGGTGATACCTTAAAAAGTACGAGATCACCGACATTGTATTCCATGGGTTTACGTCTTTTATCAGCATTAAGCTTTTGACGATTTCTAGCAGTGAGCAAACTATCACGGATCTTATAAATTTTGTCGGTTGTTTCTTGTATCAATTCCAGACCAGTAATTTATGATTCACCAACTTCAGACCATACAAGGCCTCAAATGGTGCCATCTGTTGATCTGGTAACTGTTATTGTAAGAGAATTCAATCAACGGAAGATGAGAATCACACGATCCACTGAAATCAATAACACAAGCCCGGAGCATATTCTCGAGGGTCTGTATCGTTCTTTCAGTCTGACCGTTGGTTTGCGGGTGATACGCTGTGCTAAGATTCAGTTGAGTTTCGAGAGATGATTGGAGACTTTTCCAGAAACGAGAGATGAAGCGACCATCACGATCAGAGGTAATATCTTTACTTGACAATAGATTGTTTAGGAAGACTACCATCACGTAATCAGGTTTTGATGATAACTCACAATGAAAGTCGATAGATAAGGAATTAATGGTTTGATGTAGTTAGATCGAGTCAAAACATGAGAATAAAAGAAAAGAAATCGATTTAAGAATTTAAATGCTCCAAACTTGGAATCAAAATCAACTTAAAACGATCAGGTCTCTGTTCAAGTTCAGAGATCATGCTTTGGCTTGATAGGTCGAAACACTAACATTATTTCACCCTTCAAGTTACTACATGCGTCCCGTCACTTGATTACACCATGGTAAGTTGATGATCAAGAAATAAGAATAGCCATCAAGGTATGGTTTTCACCCCTATCTTGATGGTGTACTTTCAAGGTATGACCACTAGCTTACCAATCCAAAAAGTTTGATCTGAGGATCTACAGAAATAAGACGAGATAACTCACCATTAAGGTAAGGGAAATCACTCCTATCTTAACGATGAATTTTTTTTTTTACAAAAACAAAATATAACAAGATGAACTTCTTCATCAAAATCCAGAATTCACTCCTACTTTGATGAGGTCGTTTCATTTGAAAAAAATACAATCCATGAAAATGAAATTATCATCAAGGTATGAAATTTACGTCTATCTTGATGATTGAATCTCATAATAACAAGAAAACAATCGAAGATTAACATTTGTCACCAAATTACGGGTTTCAATCCTATTCTGGTGAGATCATGTCATTTGTGAAATACAAGTTCCAGAGAGAATAATTGAAGTTAGTCCTCGAGATAAGGAAATCACCCTAATCCAGAGGATAAAATTTCATAAAATACACAATTGGAAACCATTTATTGAAATGAATAAAGAATCATCACCAAATTAAGGGAATCACCCCTGTTTTGATGAGTTAAAATCATTTAGGAGATTCGAGTGTCCTTAGTCATAGGTTGACTTGCAAACTGTTGCATCTCCCACAGTGCAAACGGTTCAAAGTTCGAGTTAACAACGAAAGGAAAAATATCTCAATTAGAAATTTAGAAATTTTCAGATTACTTCAATGTAACAAAAGGAAATCACGATTACAAATCTTGAATTAAATCAGGAAAAATGAAATCAAGGACAAGAATTATTCAACACCACATCATTGGTGGCTTGAGCTTGTTGGGTATTGATATTGAAAGCACGTCCTTGAGCCGTAGGAACTAGGCTGATAAGTTGAGGGCATCGATTGCGGAAATGGTTCGGATCACCACATTGATAGCATGCACGACCCTGGGTAATTGCAGGAAGATGTTGGTGAACTGGTGCATTGGTCGGAGCTTTAGCAGCACTCCTGCACACGTTGAATGTATGACCCAAACGACCACAGTTTGTGCATTGATGACATTGAGTGTTAGCAGGATGATGGTAATTGCAGATGTTACACTGCGGATAGGGTCGAGCGTATGACTTTTTCATCAGCGATTGATTGTTTACTGCTGGTTGACGAGTTGGAGGGACTTGATTAATTGGTACAGCAGGGGTAATTACAGCAAAGTTTTGAGATTGAGCCTTCCTCTTCTTGTTCTTGGAAAGCTCGGCTTGGTCGGATTTGACGGTTTCGTTCGGGAGTTTATCGGTATTTTTCTTCGATCCTTTCCTGGTTAAAGATCCAGCTTTCACATGATTATCGGTTAGCTGTGCAGCCAGCCTAATAGCATCTTCTAGTGTTGAAGGATTCCTTCCTAGCACCGTATCCTGAATCTGCATGGGTAGTCCACCAATGTATTTCTCAATGGCTCAGGAGGTAGGGGTAGCAAGATGCGGTACCAAAAGGCTCAGTTCGTGGAATCGGTTAGTATATGCGAGGTTCTCGCCACTGTCTTGGGTTAACTCCCAGAACTCAGCTTCCAGTTTCCGGACTTCGTTTCTTGGGCAGAACTCTTTAGTCATGAGCTCCTTAACTTCAGTCCATGTTAAGGCTAAAGCAGTTTCAGTTCCACGGGTTCGTTTCTCTCCGTTCCACCAAGTAAGTGCACGTTTCTGGAGAACACTTGTGGCATATCGGACTTTTAGATTTTCAGGGCATTCGCTGTTTAGGAAAGTGTTCTCAATGCTTTCGAACCATTGTAGTAATCCGGTAGCACCTTCAGTTCCACTGAACTTAGTGGGGTTGCAAGAACTGAAATGTTTGTAAGTACAAGTTGGGGGAGGGTTTGGTGCAATTGGGTTTTGGACAGTATTGTTGCCTTGGTTCAAATGGGTAAGTAGAGTTGGGATGACCGCAGGAACTTCACGTGCTACAATAGCAGAAATCTTACGGCCAGAGTTTCTAGACCGTGAACGGTTTTGACGAGAAGACATTCTGGAATATCACTAAGATATTTTATGAGAATTGGGTAATATGAGTTATACAATTTGTAAACGAAAATCGGGAATTTGGCATAATAACAATGATATGTTCCGAGTGTAATCGTTTGATTCGTAAATCAAAGCGAGTACGTTGACTAATCAAAGTATTTGTGTCCACCACAACCTTAACGAGGACATGCGTACCTATAAGCGAATACTCATCTCGAGGGTTCCCAGGTAAGGTAATCAAGTTGTATGAATACCTTGCCTAGACAGAACACCTTAAGATACAGGTACCCCACTCTTCCAGCATTGCATGTTCTCGGTCATGTGACACGGACTTTGACGAGATTTTGAAAACCATGAATAACAATCGAGTTTTGGAGTTTGAAATCACTTGAATTAGGCACATAATGCCTTAGAATATGATCTGAGAATTTGTATGTGCATTGATAGGAATCAAAGTATAAGAAGAATCACATAAGGCATATAATCACATAATCAAGTATAAACATGTAAAGCACATATAATCCTATCTATGCATATAAAATACATGAGAGGACTCATGTGTAAAGGTACTTAGTTATAGTCTAGGTCATTCCATTTCTAATAACCTAATTCCCTATAACCATGGCTCTGATACCAATCTGTCACACCCCGACCGACGGCGGAATCATCGGAGCGGACGAGGGAATGATTGATTGTTCATAACACATGATTGTCTAATAGTGGAAATAATATTAAAATCAGATTACAGGATAACATGAATCTAACAGATACAAATACAACAGTTAAAGTCACAAATAATAATTGTCTTTTGTTTTGACTAAGTCCAGGTCTTATGTGATCAAGTAGAAGTCCACTAACTTGCTTAACCTGAAATCATGTGAGAAAATAAAGTCAGCTAACGAATTAGCTGGTGAGTAATCATAGTTTTGAGTATACATATAGATTGATTGATTGATTGAGAATAATCCAATTCACAAGGTAACGTTAAGACTTATATTGCAATAGTAAAGCATATAGATAAACCGACACAATAGAAACCCCTTGACTTGACACTTGCATATAATAGACTTGCACACAAACACCATAGATTGACTAATTGCCTCTGGCACAATCACCACTCGTAAGCCATATGGGGTGGGTTTGTATAATCACCACTCGTAAGCCATGTGGGGTGGATTATCCCAAACCAGTAGATCTACCATTGATACCAGGATTGATTGATTGATTGAATTAGGGTTTTACTGTCGTCCAGTTTATCACAGTATGTTCACATAATTGCAAGTAATAACATAACCTGTCTTGAATTGAATTTAGAATGAAATAACAATAGAATATCATGATTGAAGATATTGTATCACATGATTTCCCCCAAATAGGAAATGATATAAAAAGAGGATATGAATACTCACTTGATTGATGAGATTAGAATCTGAATGTGATAGATTAGACACCTACGATTTCCTTATGATTAACCTAAGGAATGGCGCCTCGAGTTTAGAATAATAATGTGAGAATTGGGAATAGATTAAGGTTTTCATTTGGTTTTGAATGGTGGTTTAAATTAAATAATTTATTTAGTTAAAAATGTTTTGAAATAAATAAAATGAATTTATTAGAATTGATTATGTTTAGATTTTAATAAATGTATTTGTATCAATATTCGTAATTGTTTGGTTTATTATTAAAGTGTGGAAAAATAAATAATTAATTTTATTAATCAATTATATGATAATTAATTATTTAAAATATTTAATTATTTAAATGACTAAAAGAAATGAAAATGAATTTGGAAAGATTTAAATATAAAACTTTTATATTTAATCATGGTTTACACGATTAATAAAATAAATAAAATGTCAAGATAAAAATAACGAATATTATATTTGATTGTTAAACAGGTGTATATATTGAAATAATTGGATGATGTGATTTAAAATCTATTTTTTTATAAAAATTTAACTAGTTATGTTATTTATTTGAATCAATTAATAAAATAAATAAAATAAATGTTGAAATAAATTTTAGAAATTAATTTGGTTGTTTTAAAATTTCTAATGTTTGCAGAAACCTTTTTATAATTTTTAGAAATTTTTTCATAATTTTTAAAGCTTTAAAAATGGCCTAAAAAAACAGTGAGGTTGCCCGGTTCGAACCCGGGACCTCCTGTTTGACATGGGAGCCCAGAACCAGTGGAACAAAGGGCCGCAGCCGCGAGAGATTTCGGTTTTAATTGTTTTAAACCGAATTCACAGAAACCCCCCAATCGATTGGTGCCCTAGTTCGATCCTCACCCAATTAAACATGAATTCGATTTCGATTGCTTCTGCAATCATGGGCTTTTATTCCCCATGAAAAACCGAGTATATGGGTGTGTAGAATTACCTATATGGTGTCGATTTGAAGTTGATCCCAACGAAGAACAGGTCGCGGCACAGTGATGATCGTTTGATGCTCAAACAGTGATAATAATCGAATTAAACTCTAGGGAAGCTTTGAATGATGATCTAGAACCAAAGCCTTATGTTAATTTCGAGTAAAATCGATTGTAGGATAGTTAGAAAACGAGTTGCAGGTCCGACGGGTTTGAGGTGGTTCGGGTGTGGGTTTGAGCTTGTTTTGGTTGAGATTGAGAGCTGGGTTAGATCAGATATAGGTATATGATGATTCACTTTCGACTGATTCGATTATTATAACTATTAGTGCGCATTATTGGATGGAATTTTGGTCGAAAATGGAAGACAGTGGTGGTGGTCTTCGGGCACAAAAACAGGGAAGATGGGGGGTGGGGTTGGGTGACTTTTTGGTATTTACACAATGGTCCTTGTGGTTACAGGTTTGACACTTTATGTTATCAGTTTCCTTTTGAAATTTGATAAATAACAAATAGTCCCCTTGAACTTCATTGCAATTATAATTATTATTATATTATTATTATTATTATTATTATTATTATTATTATTATTATTATTATTATTATTGTTGTTGTTGTTGTTATTATTATTATTATTATTATTATTATTATTAGTATTGTAAATTTTATTATTATTATGATTATTGAAAATTTTAAATTAACATCAATGTATTGTTTAAAATTAACTTTTATTTATCGGAAATACGCGATGTTACAATTTGGCCTACGTGGTATCATTCGGGGGAAGCGCAACGTTGAAGGGTTTTATGTCTGGGAATTTCAAATTATTCTTTTACTTTCTTATCTTTTTCCCTTTAAAATCCGAACTTTCAATTAAGTTAGCTTTCATGATCTATATTATATCTAAATGAATCTTCATATGTTTTTTACAAAATTTATTTTCATAATTTGTTAAACCTAGTGATATATATACATAATAGTTTTAAAACTTTTATTATTAACTAGATTTTTTGCCCCGCGCGTTGCGCGGGATCTTTCGTCATGATCCCAAATATCAAAACGCAAATGTCAAACAAAATGTAACAGTTACCATTCCAATGTAAAATCCTAAAGCATGTAGAAAGGTAAAACAAACCCGCCGCTACGACTCTCACTCCGTCGATAACCTTAACGGCTACTTCATCGTAATTCGTAAAAATGATAAAATAATTTTATCGAACGTATAACAACTCAAAATGTACATCAAAATAAGCAAGTGCGGGAAAGAAGGTGACATGATAAAGCATAGATTACATTCGCTCTAATATATTTCATAGCAAAATTTACATCAAAACATAGAGTAACTTGAATTTATACCAACGGAATAAAATTATAATATTTGACCCAACTCGTTCAAAACAAAATTTACATATTAAAATAAACACGTAATATTATATAATGAAGTTTTTTAAGATAGATATAATTTGAACTACTACTATTATTATATGATAAACTAAAAAAGTTGTCGCGTCTATGCGAGTTTTAAGTAACCCGAAACCAAAATCAAAATGAATGTTCAAAACCAAAAAGTCAGCAAAATACACAAAGTAAAACACATCAAAACCTTAAATCCATAACAAACATACAGAACTAAAAGCTAAATCAAAGCCTAACACCATACACAAAGCAGACGAACATCAAAATCGCAAGAATACGCATAGTCCAAAATAGAAAACCACAACAACCCGTAAAAAAACCGCACCCCCAAACCTCAAACCCACATCCAAAACAAACCTATAAAGTTGCGGCGGCGTCGTATGTGATGCGATGTAGTATAAAATACAATCAATCCAAATCGTTTTTGTAATGTTTCTCTCTCTAACTCTCTCTCTACTGTAAATCAAATGAACAGATCATCCTCTTAAAAGAAAAGAAATGGTGGGCCTAAGTAAACACCCACAAACATTTGTGGCAGAAATGGAAAGCGAAAAAAGTATACTGATCCCACCGACATCTTGTAACACACACAAAAAAAAGAGAAACAAAGAACTTATGGTGGCGCAGATGTCCGAAGACGACAGGCCAAGCGGCGTCGCTGGAAACGGCAAGCCAAGCAACCATCGCCCTCCTCTGCCGGAAGCAGAACCGCAACCGGCCGAACTTGTGGCGGCGCAGATGTCCGAAGACGACAGGCCAAGCGGCGTCGCTGTAAACGGCAAGCCAAGCGGCCGTCGCCCTCCGCCGGAAACAGAACCGCAACCGGCCAAACTTGTGGCGGCGCAGATGTCCGAAGACGACAGGCCATGCGGCGTCGCCGAATCAAATGAACAGATCATCCCCTTAAAAGAAAAGAAATGGTGGGCCTAAGTAAACACCCACAAATATTAGTGGCAGAAATGGAAAGCGAAAAAAGTATACTGATCCCACCGACATCTTGTAACACCAAAAAAAAAAAGAGAAACAAAGAACTTATGGCGGCGCAGATGTCCGAAGACGACAGGCCAAGCGGCGTCGCCGGAAACGGCAAGCCAAGCAACCATCGCCCTCCTGCGCCGGAAGCAGAACCGCAACCGGCCGAACTTGTGGCGGCGCAGATGTCCGAAGACGACAGGCCAAGCGGCGTCGCTGTAAACGACAAGCCAAGCGGCCATCGCCCTCCTCCGCTGGAAGCGGAACCGCAACCGACCGCAAAAAAAACCATATAAAAAGCTTTGAACAGAATAGTAATTCTTTAAATGAAAAGAAAAAAATAAAAAAAACCATACCGACATAAGTCTTTAATTATATATAATAACCAATGTTTTCAAAACCGGACCGGAAAGCGAACCGGACGGCCTAGAGGTTCACTGGTCGGACCGGTCCGACCGGATTACGAACCGGATGACGTCATAAATATTTAGAAAAATATAAAAAAATTCCAAATATTTATAAAACTACAAACACATACCATTCAAGTAAACATAGTCCAAATTAACACAATATATCATATACATACCAAAATTAACGATTTTAAACAATATATCATGTTTAAACGGTGTTCCTTAATCCAAAACAACATCCAAAATACATATCATTCAAGTAAACATAGTCCAAATTAACGAACCGGTGTTCCTTAATCCATATCCAATAATATTTTTCTATTAAAACTAAAAAAAAAAAATCAAAAAACCGGTTCAACCCGGTTCGCCGGTTCCGGTCGGGCCGGTCGACCGGACGAACCGGCCGGTTCAACTGAAAACGGCCCAAAAACACCGAACCGAACCGGCCTCCTCCCCGGTTCCCGGTCGAACCGGTTGGACCGGCCGGTCCGGTCCGGTTTCGAAATCATTGATAATAACATATCTATTTTGTTGAAGATAAGTCGAGCGGTAAAAACCAACCGTAAGCTGATAAGTCATAAGAGTACTAGTTTGGTCCGGTCCGGAAAACAATCATACGGGTCAATTTCAATTTTGAAATATAAAGTCAAACTAAACCACAACTATTTATCTAACTGACCAATGGCGTGCACCTTTATTGAAAACAAATGGAGTCCACCTGTTCCCCTGCTACAGCTGCGACCCCACACACACACATGACACAACCAACGGTTAAAAACCATCAGATGAAACAATCAACGGTAGATACTCTCCATCGTATTATATGCTCCAAGCGACCGGTTCTAGGTCAGCTTTTCTCCTCGAACAACTAACTTGTCATCTTCCCCCTTTAGTTTCATCATTCACGCACACTCACCATTGTTGCTGCTGTGTGTGAACCAGAGCAACTGCTATGGAAGAATCTCTTCATGTGTTTAATGTTGGCTAGTGCACTCCACACATCTTCGTGTTAGATGATTTGAGCTCCTTTGGTATGGATAATCACTGGCAGATGAACAAATGTGGCTCCACGTGGCAGTCGTCGGCGGAGCCGGAGGTCCTGGTGGCTCCGTCGTCGCTTTCGCAACTTCAGTCACACGATCCTTCTAGGACTTCTTCGGTAATCGACATTGCTTTTTCATCCTTTGTGAAAGAGATTGTAGCAATCATCTTCGTATGTGTTTCTCTGTTGCTTATACTTGTTACTGCTGGTGTATCGTTTTTGATTTTGTTTTCAAATTTCATGCTTCAAGTTTTCCCCTAAATTTTGTTGATTACTGCTAAACAACGAGGTTGGACTTGTTTATACACTTCCTATATCTTCATTTTTGGGGCTTCATTTTACAATTATGGGAATTGTAGCTGCTTTAGTTGGACCGACAAAGTAGAAGCCCTAAATTGGCAAGACATATTGAACTTCTAAGTTGTGCTTTTTATCAATTTGTTATGTGGAGTATGTATTCTGCGCTGAGGACAATATGCATGTAACTTTACATAAATGTACTATCGGGACACATCTAAAAATATTAACTTCTGTGAAAATTCATGCAATCATGCCTTGATAGTTAATATGCCCTTATGTATGTATATGTTTCATCATTACACGAGTTATCTATAACTTTATGCCTTTACGGAACTTGGTTTGATACAGCACAAGTTATGCCAACATGTTTGGGATGGATCTGGTTATGTCTGACATACTTGTTTGGATTACTTTATATTTGTTGTAGATGGTCAATTCAAGAAATTACACTTATCCACATACTGTGCAAGAACCATCTTCATCAAACCGAAAACTGATGGATGACCCCTTGTTTCAAACTACAAATTTCAATTTATATAACTCAAGCCTGTCAGTAACGGGAACTCCATTTTTCACCCTCCTTTCTGGAGTGCCATCTTTCTCACAATATGATTCCCAACAATTATTGCACTCAAAGCCATTTAATCCATCCAGCAATCTTCATGCCTACAATCAAAGCCCTGTTGTGGGTCCTACAGGCCATGAATCTTCATTTGGTTCCCCCAAGCTATTATCAGAAAACATTGATAACCACAGCCTGAAGTTCAAAATTGATTACCGTCCATTTGTTCCAATCAGGCCGTTAGCAAGTGCTGGTGGTCCTGGTGGAAATATTGCTACTTGTTTACATGAACAGTCAAATGGTTTCACTTCTCTAAACAATGTGCCAGTCTCTGGTCCAATGCCAGCTCAACATGGAAAGCTTCACAGCTCATCTGTTCTTCATCAAGTATCTCTTCTCACAAGTGTTTTGCCACGCGTGTTTTGTCTGTATGCAAGTGAGTGTTACATCATTTTGGTTGGAGGTTTTGCTGATAAGCTCTAATTTTGGATGTTCTATATTTTGGAAGGTGGTGATCTGTTTCTCAGCAATAGTGGACTCCTTGGAGTTGTTTGCTCATGCCATGGTTTTCAAATGTCGATCTCTATGTTTTCAGAGGTAGGTTGTGAATATACATCTGTTTGATTAATCATTAGATCTTATGAGTTATAAAAACATAAATAAAAACTAATGGTTTTTCTTATGGCTACTTGCCTGCAGCATTCGGGTTTGCAGGATGTTAACCCAGGAGATGCTGTCCATATGGATAGTGGTGAGACCATAGCTCAGTGGCGAAAAGATTATTTTTCCAAGTTTGGGGTAAGTTTATATACTCTCCATGTCATGTGATTACTTTTTAGGCAAGAAATGTAGAAGATTTGCAGTAATTGTATCAATTTTGATTTTTGTGTTTCATATTTGGACGATGAACCTTTATCTAAGAAACATGCGTAACATGCTCCAGTTATGTGGTATTTTGGTTTTTATCTTTATTATTGAAAATGTTATTTCTTATTGGCATGTTTTTGAAGCACCAAGAACACTGGTTGGTGATGTTTTTATCATGCTTTAGATTAGGATACCTGAAGATCAATGTGGATGGAACTGGCCTGAAGGATACTCCACAGCAGCTGATGTTGCAAAAAGTAATAAGAGGGCACCCAACCAGACAAAATCTGCCATTCGCTCCAATTCTGTTGGTCCTTCTAAACCATACGCAGATTCCAGACAGCCATTGCTATTTTCTGATCACCATTGTTCAAATCAGAAGTTGGTTCATGCCCTTGATAGTCACAAATTACCAAATTTTAGTGAAATGTCTCAGAGCAATGCACATGGTGCGCCACCTAACAAGGCTATTGAGCGGCATGTGTCTCGTTGTTTATCAATTTCAAAGTTGGCTAGTGGCACGGATATTACTTTTAAGTCTGTTCCCACATTCTCTGATAAGATAAACAATTATAGGGATGGTGATGTAATGGAAAAAACTATGGTTTCCTCAAATATTGAATTAAGACTAGGACAACCATCTCAGCAGAATCAAACATCTGGGAAATCAGAAGTTCCAGGTTTCAATACTTGTGTAAGCAGAGTTGGCCATCCATCAAAATTAGTGTCCTCTCAGCGGCTGATTTATAAAGGTGTGTTTCTGCTATTTTTTATTAACTTGTTTCCTTCATGCCTTGCCATCTGATCAGAGATGACACTTCCGGCCATTTATTTCTGAATGGGTGAGTGGGGTGAACCGGTACCCGGTTGCTTGACTTAGTTCTTGCTTTGCGTACGGTGCAGGGAGGTGCAGGATCGCTTTGCAATCTAATGCACACAGCCTTATCCTACACTTTTAGTAGGAGGCTGATTCCCATGGCTTGAACCCAGACCTCTAGGTCCAAAGTAATAACCTAAGCAGTTGCTCCGGGGCCCGCCCTCATTCCTATGAAGTATTAGTGAAATAATGTAATTTTTGTATTCATATTTGACGCACAAATTATTTATTAGAAAAATAACTGTTGGACAAGTAGCGTTTTGGTCATCCCAACCTGTTTTAATTAGTTACCCAACCCGCCTACGTGCCACTTTTCCACCTCTAGTTCTAATATGTGAATTAAGAATTCTTATCTTTTTCTTTCTTTTTTTTCCTAAATAAGATGTAGCAGGCAGTAATACTGTTAGAGAGGAAAGCAAGCAAGTTGTTAACTGTGCTGCTCAAGCAGCTAAATCCGGTTCAATAGAAGAACAAAACCGCTTGAGGTTTTCTAGTCTCGGGTTTGGAGCCTATAGCACAAAAACTGCTTTTCAACCTGAGCAATTGAAAGGTGTTGAAGTTGCAGGTTCAGTTAATTCCGTGCTATTTTCACACTTTAATGATCCTAAGGATAAGATGTCTAAGCAACAAAATGTCGAATCTCGAGTTTCTAAGCTTGGTTATAATGATATGGAAACTTATAAGCTTATGGAAAAAGAGAAAGGATTAGAACATATTGATCATGGTGTTCCTACACCAATTACATCGCAGCATGCGTCTTGTAGACCATCTTTGATATCAAGAGCTTCTTCACTGGTGTTTTCATCTATGGTTTTGAATTCTTCTACTAACATGACCTCATCAATGTCAAAAGTTGAGAGTACAGGAGTATTGACTTCACGTACACCCTCATCAAATCTTTCTTCTTTCTGTGGAGTTGAAAAGGACCAAAATGTATCAGGCAACCCTATAAAGGGAGGTTTATGGAGTTCGATAAAAATTCCTTCAAAATCAACTGGTTGCGCATATAATTCTCCAGTACTTGCAACAAAACCAGTTCATTCTGGAACTACTTCTTGGACTGCTGATACTGCAGGGAAATCAGCTGTAATTTCTGGTAAATGTTTACTTTATCACTATAGATTACTGGCTTTTTAGTTCATTTTATCTACCCCACTTAGATTTAATAAAATAATGAAAATATTTTGCAGTGTCACAAGAAACTTCGTTTCAAGTAGGAAAAAATAGATTGGAGAGCAACCCTTATCAAACTGGTCATCCACTGCCAAGGTGACTTCAGATTACTACAAAATAATCAATAAATAGTAATTCATTGTCTAATTTTCTTTCTGTAATTTACCTGTGCTTTTTTTTATGGATCTGCAATCATAGTTTTAACTTTGACTTTAAAAATTTCAGGATTGGTATAACTGAAGATATTTGTTTATCATCTGGGCATGGAAACTGCTTTCAGGATACATCATGTGCATATGTTCCAGGAAATTGCAGCTATCTGGTACAAAAAAATCAAATGGTTGAAAATTCCAATCTTGGTGGAAAAATGTTTCTCGGTGCTTTTGGAGAACCATCAAAAATCAGAGCCCCTATATTATCTACTTCTAATTTGCAAAAAGGTTGCGCTTTGCGTGATGGAACTATTTCTTTAGGTAAAATTGGAGAAACAACAAAGCCAAATTCAAAAAAAGTTGAATTTAATGCTTTTCAGTGGAAAGATGTTCCTAATAAAATGTCGGGAAAATGCAACGGGTCATGCACAGATGATACAGCTAAGTTTCTAGAGAATAGAGTTGATGTCATTGGCCAAACTTCTAATGTAGTTGTCAAAAGCAGTGACCAGCCTGTTCAGAAGGGTAACTGCATGAAGGAGCAGGTTATGTCTAATGTATCCTCTAAATGTTCCGCCCCTGCTTTGACCCAAGCTTCAGTCAAAATCAGCAATGGAGATTCATGTACTGATGACGCACAAAACACTGATTGTGCCAAAAACTGGTCTTCTGATGATTGTAGCAACACTGGATCAGATGGGTTTTCTTGTAAGGTTGGTTCAAAAAAGGAAACACAGTCAAAATCAAATCCTGATCTGTCAACTCGTACTCTTGTTGATGAGCTTAGGGTTATAGACTCTTTAAGATTGAAAAAAGTAATGAATCAATCCGCTATGCATGGAAATAGTACTTCAACAAAAACTTTTGAGAAAGAATTTGAATGTAGAAAGAGAAAAGGAGGAACAAAATTCAAAATTCTTGGAAGATCATTCCCTGCCTCCCCAATTTCTTCAATATCTAATGGAAATTCTGGGCAGTCCTCTCAGTCTCCTGAAGATGTACATAAACTTGATAAAGATATTAAGAAATTTCCATGTAAAACTCCAAAAAGAGTTTATGATGATTTTATTGAAATTCCAGAATCATCATGTAGAAAGAAGGCAAGGATTGATTTGGAGTTTCCTAAAACAAAGAGTGCCTGGAAAGAAGAATTGCCTTGTAAAAGATTCACTAGGCCAGTAGTATGTGGGAAGTATGGTCTTATCTCAAATGGTGATACATCTAAACCAGCAAAGATTTTTTCTCTTAAAAAGGTTATTAAAACTTCCAAAAGATGTTCCCCTGTTGGAGAGGAGTTTGTGAAGAGATCACAAGTAAAAACATTGAAGAAATCTATAATAAAAGGACATGGACAGTCAGATAATTTTTTTAGTTTTAAAGAGGTTAAGTGCCACATTGGAAAAGGAGTTGAAGTATACAGTGATGATGATACAACGGATACCTCAGATAGTGACTTTGGGACCAAAAAAAGGCGAAAAACTAAGATACGCAAACGTAGCCTATATGAGTTAATTGCAGAAGGTATATTATCTAATAAAGAACATAAACGTATTTAAGTTATAGATTACAGTAGTTATACTTTTGGTTGGTTGGAATGGAATGATCATTACATACTATCATCTTATATGGTGATGGAAGGAAGTTTAATATTAATTTTTAGTATGAGACTATTAGTTATGAAAAGTGGATAGTTTTATCTCTACTTTATACTTCATAAACTTACTGCTTTTTATCTACAAACTATATACAATATTAAATGACTAGAACCTTGAATAAGATTAAAGTAAAATGATATATTTTTACAGATTTTTGGAAAATAAAAGCGAATTTAATTGATGTTTTAAAATCTTTAAAAATTACGCTATTAAAGACTACATAAATGAAAACGAGTTACTTTGTATTTTTCATTCCATCATACCAACCACTACCTTATTCTTAATCTCTCTAATCATCAGAAAAAGATTCTGGCTTTGCTACAACTCCAAAGAACATAGCTTTAATACCTCAAGATAACTTGAAGAATGGTGGAAGCAGTAACAATCTCCATGGGGAAGAACATATATACAGGTAATTAATTAAATTAGGATTTGGATTGTCTGGACCATGATTACTTTAGCCTATAGACTGTATGATAAGATCAATGGTCTATGGTTTAGATCCTGTAAGGAGTTAGTATGCAAGTCAACTCCAGATGTGGATAAATTCTGCAATGTTTGTGGAAGCTTATACAATGATGAATTTAATTTCTTGTTGGAGTGCAGCCGATGTTTGATTAAGGTATGCCCTTTATCCTGTTCGATATTTGTATACTTTGATTAAAGCAACACCGGTATAGATTTTGAGAAACTTTATATGGTGTTATGCAGGTGCATCAGGCTTGTTATGGGATTTCAAAAGTTCCCAAAAATGAATGGTATTGTAGACCGTGCAGAGAAAATGCCACTAATATGGTAAGAATTCAATTTCACATTGAAGGTCAATGCATGCCTAATTGATTGACATTTAGCCATTTAGGCATGGGATGTTATGATCATTCTGCAAGTTTAACATACAAAGCATATTAATTGTGGCTTTATTGGCATTTAGGCATGTGTTCTATGTGGTTATGAAGGTGGGGTCATGACTCGAGCTCTTCATAGTAACATCATCGTGAGAAGCCTTTTGAATGCATGGAATGTTGTTACAGAATCACAGGAGATTCAAGTTAATATCGATGCACCCCAAAATATTATTTGTGAAGATACAAGGGCATCTTCAGTAGCTGATCCTACGGTCATGAATTTATCTTATTCTGTCCATGACAAAGTGGTAACAAATAGTGTTACAGCAGGATTTTTTGACCCTACTGTGAAGCAGTGGATACATATGGTTTGTGGACTTTGGACACCTGGCACACGATGCCCGAATGTGGACACCATGAGTGCTTTTGATGTGTCTGGTGTATGTTGTCCCAAAGGAAATGTGGTTAGACCTTAACTGAATAAATTTTACTATTTCACTTTCCATGACTATGTTGTCCACCATAAATCTAAATTATAGCAAATGCTCAATGATTTTATTTTACTTGCAGGTCTGTTCCATGTGTAAACGTCCTGGTGGTTGTTGCATAAGGTGCAGAATTATGGGCTGTACAATTCACTTCCATCCCTGGTGTGCACATCAAAAGGTCTTAATCTTGCATAAAAGCTGTAAATTTAGTATATAAAATGATTAGTAGACTCAGCAACACTTGCATATAGTAATGTTATATATAGTTCTGTATGCCCTTGTGCTAGGTAGATTAGAGGTGGCGAAAGGTAAGTTCTAAAATGCACATGAAATAATAGTATCTTTATATCAATTCAATAAGCATCTAATGAATAAAAGGGTTAGGAGGTTTGGTTTTAAAATGCACACATCATGAGCGCATAACGCGGTGATGGGATCACATCCTTGCATTTGTTGTGATGCGATTCCCTGATGCACATGTGATGCGATTCCCTGATGCACATGTGATGCGATTCCCTGATGCACATGTGATGCAGTCCAATGCGATCTGATGTGATGCGGTCTGATGCGGCACATTATGCAGTTGGCCAGTATTTGAACAAATTAGACCATTGATTACAATGGTCTAAGTATTTGGGTTTGAGTATTTGAGCAAATTAGACCATTCGATTGAGCAATGGGTTTGAGTATTTAAACAAAGTAGACTATCGATTGAACAAATATAACTAGGGATGATGAGAATATCTTAAGTTAACAATTTAAAATACTATTTGTAATAAATTTTTAGTATTTTTTTAATAAGGAACGCCTCTATACGTGATGTGCACGCATTGCGCATCACACATCGGCTTTTGGGATCAAAACACATCGGAGGGCCACACACTCTTTAAATCAAGTTAGGAGGTTTATGCATTAAAAGTAATATCTTCGGTGAATTGTGGTTCGTTTTCTTTTATGCTATTTTGTTTTGAATATGCATGCTTGGCACGTTGGAGTTAAAACATAACTTGAATCGACCATAAATGGTATAAAACTGGCTTCTGCAAGAAGTATTGTAAGAAGTTTTCTTCTTTCTTTAATGCTAATATGATTGTTGCTTTGGAAATAGGGTTTACTGCAAAGTGAAGTTGAAGGAGCTGACGATGAAAAGGTTGGTTTCTATGGAAGATGTGAGCTTCATGCAACAGAAGATCATTGTAACCATACAAGCAACTCTCAGAGCATACGAATTGTGCATCTTCATCAAAAGGAAACATGTGCCCGAACTGAGGTTTGTCTGCTTGTAATAAATTATAGGTGGCAATTCATGTTGGGTTTGGGTGGGTGGAATGGCAGGTATGTATAGCCCAACCCGAACACGACCCCATGAGTTTATTGTGTCAAAAGGTTGAGTCTAACCCTGGTGCATGTAATCCATGTAACCTGAACACATGACTTGTGAAATCTGATTATCTTAACGGGTCAAACAGTTTGCTGATTAAATGTTTGTAAACGGGTTGGCTGGTTAAATTTATAATCTGTACATATTTTTTTAACTTTTAATAGATGGGTTGGTCATATATTCAACCTATTTGTTGAAGGAGTGAGCTGTACCGGCCCGACTATAACCCAAAGCCATTTAGCCAACCCGTTTATCTTGTGTTGGGTTGGGAATTGCCAGCCTAGGGTTATACTTGGTAAACCTGTGTCAATTCAATATACACTTTTTTGTGTTGATTAGGGTTACAAGGGACGGAAACGAGAAGGGTTTAGGCATGATAGCCAACAAAACCCTAGCGGTGGTGCTGGATGCATGGTTCAGCAAGAGCAAGTAGATGCTTGGAATTATATAAATCGACAACTTTTATACAAAAAACGGCTTCATAAAACGCTACAAACGGTTCAGGATGTAGAATCTGACTACCGGGTATGTTAAATTGAAGGCCATTCTTTTCTTAGCATGCTTAGGGGTTGTTTGGATTTGTGTTATGAAACTGATCATTTGATTATAGCAACTTTAAGTCACAATAATCATGTTAATGTTTGAACAAGCATGATTCTGATTGTCTGATTATTTGAGAGGCTTATACTCAGGCAAGTTTAATTTAAAACCAATGTTAAGTAGAGGCTTGTGTGCACCACATAAACGGTTGCATTTAGTGCATGACGTATCTAGTGGGAGAGAGAAAGAAATACAGGTATGTGGCTACTTAACTGCCTTGGTAAAGCAATAGGTACAAGTGTTCATGTGATTCTCACAATCCTTACTTGGAAATGGTTGTGTAGGCCATCTATACTTTCATTCATAAAACTTTTCTCTTCTTTCAAAGAGTATTCTTTTTGTTCTCTTATGTTTTTTTGAACAAGTAATACTCGCACTCCCCTAAAATCTAGTCCTAAAATTCACCTATTGCCCACTTTGTGGCACTCGAACCTGTACCAATTTGGTGGAGATCTGATCTACCAGGCCAAAAGGCTATCGGCTGTTATTTTATCTATCTTAAATAATCAGAGCTTTTATATAGTTAAACATCTGATCGTGTAATTGTTACAACTTCAAACAGCATAAGCACATCCATATACTATCTGCCTGTTAGGCTACTTTGGGAAATGTTATCTTCTCTCATACTGTGTAATGTGTATATGCAGAAAGAATATGCTCGCTATAAACAGTCAAAAGGTTGGAAGCATTTGGTGGTTTACAAATCAGGGATCCATGCTCTTGGTCTGTATACATCATTGTTCATTTCACAGAGTGCAATGGTATGATCTATATACCCTTTTATATGAAAATGGGTCAAACAAGTAACATATATTAGCAAAAAAATGAAGCGGTCAAAATCATTTTAACAAGTTAAAGATTTCAAATGCTTAAATCGTTTTTCAAAAAGAAAGCTTGTTATTATTTTAGTTGAGGATTTGTACAGAAAATAGCAAAATATTAGCCCTCAATTACTAATGCTAGCAACCAGCTACTACTGAAATTACAAGAAATAGAATCAAATTTCATTTTTTCACCTGAAATAGCAACATTATATTTTGATATTTAATGAGTTTAGCGGGTCATTTTTTAAATCTTTTATGCAGAATTTCCTAGTCTTTTAGTAACGGGTATTTTTAATTTAATTGACAGCAGAATAAATTACCGAAGAATATGTAAATCTCCCACAGAAAAAGTCAACTGACCTGCTAAACTGGCAATGCGGTTAGAAATTGCTAGTTTCAAAATTCAAATATATTTTTTAAACTAAAAATGTATTGTTTTGGAGAATTTGCATAGTCGGTTGCTAGAATTTCTCTAGAATCAGAAATTTAGTTGTAGTGTCTTACTATTTTTAACAAATCCTTCTAGAAATGTAGGTATAAGTTCATAAGCATTAGTCAATAAAAAAATTATATTGATTATTCGAAGGAATTATATTGTTGCTTGATTAATAGGTTGTGGAATATGTTGGTGAAATAGTGGGGTTGCGTGTTGCTGATAGAAGGGAAACAGAATATCAATCCGGAAAGCGGTTGCAATATAAAAGTGCTTGTTACTTTTTTCGAATTGATAAAGAAAATATAATCGATGCAACCCGTAAAGGGGGAATTGCTCGGTTTGTAAACCATTCATGTGAGGTAAAGTTATTTCGCTTGTTTGTTGTTTTGAACACACACACACACACATGCGAGCATACATGCATACATACTTTCTAATCATTTCATTCTTCTTAAGCTAACTTGTGATTATCATTTCTACATGTTCAGCCGAATTGTGTCGCTAAAGTGATAACAGTGCGGGGTGAAAAGAAGGTAATTCTTGATTTAAGTCATTCAAATCCAAACCTTTTCTGATTATTTATGCAGTATTCCCTTGAAAATTTATGTGGCTGATTTTCATTCCAGCATGAAATTGAATAAAACTTTACAAAGTTATTATTCATAAAGTCAAAAACTTCAAAAGATTAATATACAATATTTTTGAGATTTTGATGGTTTTATTGTATTTGGAATGAAAAATTAAAAATCTGCAATTATTTGTGTGAATTCTTGAAAAGAAAAAAATTACTTCAGTTGAATTACATTTTTTTGGTTTTTTCCAGAATTAACTGAAAACGTGTACAATTGAATGATATAATTTGTAAAATTGATTTTACAGGTTGTATTCTTTGCTGAAAGGGACATATATCCAGGAGAAGAGATAACTTATGACTATCATTTTAACAATGAAGATGAAGGTAAAAAGATACTGTGCTCTTGCAATTCAAATAATTGCAGGCGTTATCTCAACTAATAATGCTGTTGCGCATATGTTGTTGCTATCAACTTTTAAGGATACTCATCTTGATGATTTTATGTATATATAATCAACGTCACTGCGTCAGCATTGTTACTTCCATCTGCTTTTTCATGTTTCAAAAGTGAAAGTCTTTGGGTTGTGGTATACAGGTTGCAAGGCACACTCTAGACGTTAAGGATTAAGCATTAGGCAAAACGAAGAGAGATGATTAGTTTAAAACTTAAAAAGATATATAAAATATAAGCGTAAAACCTTCTAAATCTCCATCTCATTTGCACTCCTTTGTCATGTGCCCCATCTTCACACCTCTTTCATGCTTAGGCATCTAGGCCTCATATGCACACCAACACCTGTGTCTTGACGCCTCACTACGAGTTCACGTCGAATCACACCGCCTCCGAAGCCACTTTTTGACTGTTCCAACGGTCCTTTTTTCAACCATCACCCGCTGGCGGAACTGCAGGAGGGTTCGGCGGGTCCGGTGATCTCTGACCAGTCTGATTTCATGTTAATCGAATATTCAAACAAGGAAGCCTTCTTGTAACTTGACCCTCTAGATTGTCTTTTATGGAGGGGACTATGGAGTATTAAGGTGAAAAGAAGAAACGAAGTGTAAAACGTTTTCTGGTAGGTGGAGGTTGCCAGCTATGGGCTCTGCAACTGCATGAGATACGTAATTTGAACTCTGAGAGAATGGGTGAAGTGGTGAGTTTTGACTTTCCTAACCACAATATTTTAATTATATTTGTAACTTCTTTTTTACATTTCCAAATACTAGAACAGTAAATAAATTAAGACAAGACAAGTATTCCACTCTTTGTGAAATAAACATCTAGCGACCCAAACATCCCTTTAAGACCATTAGTAACACATGCGTCCTTAGCCCTGGACATCTACGATGGCAGCTTGGCTGGCATCTGCACTTCCTAGATGCAGCTGTTCTTCGTGTTGGAGTGATCTTCCCGCAACAAGCCGTGCTGCAGTGCATCCTGAAGTGCGTCAAAATGCAAGTTTTTTTTTTTTTTTTTTTATTTTCAAATTGGAACTATGTAGGCATGTTTGTGAGAATAATGGCATGATAGGTATATATCACTTTACATATCTAGTCCGGCAATCAGCTTGAAAACTTAGTGGGCGTTTGGTATGCGGGAATTCAATTGAATTTAATAGAATTGGAATCTGAATTCCATTGGTCATTGTGTTTGGTTGGTAGGAATTCATTGGAATTGGAATTTGAATTCCATTCTTCACGTGTTTGGTTGAAAAAGGAATGAAATTAGAATTAATTCCCTCAAATTCTTTTAAATAAAGGATTTCAAAATCCTTCCAAATATTGAAGGATTTCAAAATCCTTCCAATATTGAAGGATTTCAAATTCCACCGACTCTTGCCTCCACCACTAACCGCCATATACCAATTCTAATTCCAACAAATTCCGCGAAACAAACGCCCCCTTAGAGCCTAAAGATTCTCTCTTTAGCTTAACGTAAAATAAATTTCTCTAATAGTACATATCTCAAAGTTCTAAACTAACATCAACTGTGTGAAATCTAAAACTTTCCCCCAAAACATTTTCTTGACTACTTCCCTTCAACAGCAGCTTTAATATGAGGATAGCGATCAGCCCACCTCGAGTACCCTACATAACCAAAGAAATATAAGTAACTCAAAAGTTTACGTAAAAACGTTTATTACACTCACAGAGATAACCAATCCCAAACACTTTTATAACTGATTTTGTATAATAACATACCAAGTAGATATATAGTTTTAGAAAGCAAACTAAGAGACCACGTAGTCACATGTCTAGGTCCCGCACTGACAGAGCTGGCAACTGTTAGGTACCGTACCATGCAAAACGTAGTCACATGTCTTGTCTTTTCTTTTGAGTTTATAAAAACAATACTATTATATAACAAGTTAAGCTTTAATAAACCGACTTAGAAGTTTAAACACGATTCATGCACACTTTGGGCGACTTAAAGCCTTTTGACCTTAGGTAGGGTGACCCGTGAACATTGTCTTTTCTACTTATGAATTATATAAATTATTAGCCTGCTAAATATGTTGCATAAACTTTATTTTTATTAACTATTTTAAAAAGGTTTGTTGTGTTTCCATTTTATATAACCTTTAGCGATGCAGTATAATAATGAATTTCCTACAATTTGTGTGAAATTGCCACCTCGACCACTGATGGCAGGTGCGTACCCGGTGCTTAACTTAGCTCCCGCTTTGCGCAGGGTCCGGGGAGGGGCTGGCGCAGGTATACAAATGAATTTAAGACTATTCTTAATTCAGTAATAATGAATTGGCATACCTGAGACGACTATTTGATGAAGATCTGCCTCAGACTCGGTATACTGAATTATAAAAAGAGAGAATTAGCTACTAAATAAATGTACCACAATATTTTTCCAATCTAGAAATAGTTATTGCATTTTTCATGGAACTTGGGGAGTAATATTCATGATCGAAGAAACATTTAGACAACTTACTTTACCATATGCAGCCAAACTTCGCCTCATGAGCTGACATAAATTGATAAAATTACTACCGTTGAAGTGTGGGTTGCACCGAAGAACCGTTTCAGATGTGGAATCTAGTATCAAGGCACATATGCTTGCAGCCATCATGGTAATAGACCAGTCAACTGCATCCTCTGATGAACCACAATTATTAGCATCAAACCACAAAGAAGAAGGAAAAAAACACCTAAATCAGAACAGGTTCTCAAGAAGCAAGAAGTCTGCCTTTAGATGAATAAACAAAGTATTATACAAAATAATGATATAAATAAAATTTAACTAATACCTGCCCAAGATGATATCACACCCAACAGCCTGATAAAATAAGAATCATCCAAGTGGACCAGAAGCTGCTCTCTCTGATAAGAAAGAAAAAGCATGTACACAAGTCAATGAATATATTAATCATACCGATAGCATTTTATGTCAAACTGGAAACTAGCATACCTTCAAAAGAAGATTTAAGATCGTATCACATGCCAAGAAAATGGGACCCTTGTCCTCCAATGTACCAGCATCTTCCGCAAGCAACTTAATGAGGCATTCTACAACCTTTATATTCAACCAACATTAATCAATAAGAAGCATATGCTACATTTCATGATGTCAGTTAAAGAACATCTCGTATTAACAAGTATTCACTAAAGATAATAACTTACTGCTTTATATGCCCCAGAAGAGATCACGAGTTGGCATCCATCGGCCTCCATCGTTATTTGGCATAGCATTGGAAGCAAGAAGCAACTGAAGAGAAGGGGCTACCATTGACAAATCACATTTATGAAATTTAGTTTCAAATTATAACCAAATATAATAAATAGTAGAACTACTATTTAAATAAATAAGAAATAGCAAAATAGACAAACCTCGGTTCATCTTCACCCTGAATTGAAACCATGTACCCTAAAAGTTCCATAACTTTATCCTTGCATGCTGCTGGAGTCTCAGCAAGGTAACTGCAGAACCATAAGAAGAGGGGAACCAAAAGTGTATATATAAAAAATATAGCGAGATTAATAAAAAAATAAAAATAAAATGACATGAGGATTACCTTCCAACTATCCTCACTGAAGCTAGAAAATCATTCCCTTTATGTTGTCCATGATCCTGCAAATATGTTATAATTATTCATATATAGGTGCTACATCACCTTGAACATGTGAAATAATATTCAAATTAAATACCTTGCCATCTCGAAGATACTCTAAGATCACACCAATTGTCTCATTAAGCCCAGTGATGATCTTTGTGAACTTTATCTCACTAATGATATTACCTGTAAATAAGAAAAGAAATCAAAATCTACTTGACCATGTGGCAACAAGAACCCAAAATTTAATTTCAGATCAGTCTTGCTGATGGATTGTGCCCCTAAAGTGGCAGGACAAAACAAGATTTAAGAAAATAGTAGAAAATAAGTATAAAGGGGCACTTTCGTATCTATCCTTCTAAAAGTTTGAAATCATATATCCTTTGAAATTTCATAATATTATATTATTAAAACACTTAAATGTCATATTTAACCATTCCAAAGTTGCTAAAATACAATAAGTTACATACCTTCATCTCCAGCAACACTTGAAATCAATTTAATTATCTTTTCCACCAAGAAAATGCAATGCCAAGATTTCTTTGCTTTACAATAACAGTTTCACCATCTAATGCTTCTTTAGATTTCTCGTATTTTAAATACGCCAAGTCATTAAGAAGAACCGCAATTTCCACCCTAGAAGTTTCTAGAACAAGCAATGTACACCTGTCAAAATGATGAAGCCAAGATAAAGAAAAAGCACTTGGTGCCCTGGATAAAAATGCGTTAGCATATTAACATGGCCCGCATACCTGTCAGCCGGAATAGAATCTGGAATGCCAGGTAACTTTGTTTGCTCAATAAGCCACCCTTCACCGGCAATACACATGAGGGACTCGGCCAAAATAAGAGCTTCAAGCCTTTGATTTGGCGCTGGATACAATTTCAATGATATTCATAGATCAATAAAAGATTATAAAAGAACACCCCCTTACTGTTATGATACAAATATACGATATGCTACATGGTCTTAAGAAGATGAAAGTTTTTGTCAGGTTTACACTTGTAAACATATAAAGATAGAATCTTAAAAAGGATCAATAACTTTTAAAACCATAGGAATTTGTCTCACTTGAAATTTTAGAAGAAAGTGTATGCGCTTATAAACATGCAAACAGTTTTATTTGACTACACTTTTAAAGATAACATCTTTTTTTAACTACAATTTGAAGCCTGGAAATTGTTATGAAATTTTAATAAATGTAAGCATCTTTTAGAGGATTATAAAGTGTGAATAACTTGGCAAATATTTACATATTTTTTTAAAACATGTAGGGAAAAAGTCCGCACGCCACATTTTGTTGTATGAATTAAAGATAAAATATTTAATTTGCAAGTTGTCAAAAAATGATTAATCAAACATACAATAACTTCAAAACTTACCAACACGGTTCTGTAAAACTGCAACAACACCTACACGCACATAGGCTGTCCAACTTTTGTTGCTCATTGCACGAAGAGTTTCATGTACAGGTGCCTGATAGTACCACGCAAAGCAAAGTGCCTTTTAGGTTACATCGTCTGCAAGTGATGATATGAAATAATGAAAAAAAAAATATTTTGTATAAACTTAATATAAAATATACATACAGCATATACTGAGTGTAGGATCATTGATAGAAGATGAAGTGCCTCAAATTTCAGAGCATTGTGAGACAAAGCAAACTGTTTTGCTAGGACTGTAACCTGCAACAAGAACCCATGTTTCATGATACGAAATATCATATTAATTAATAACATTCAATAATGAAATTATCATGGAAGAATCTATGATAGTATGATGTTACAGTGATTTATGAGCTTACCACTGATGCCAATTCTGAACAATACTCTTTTATGATCGTGTCCAGGGGAAGTTGACTTATGGTCAATTGAAGGAGTTTTATCCCTATCTCTATTGCATGCGAACCTAAATATGTTTTAAGGATATTAAGTCCATCTCCGGATTTTCAAACCTTGAAGTTAAAACTAAACACTGGGTCATAATTAAAAGAAAGATACCATCCGGTAAATTTGACATCTGAGAAGCTAAAGCAGTCATGCCACCGGACTTGTAAAAGATTTGAACCCCATTACTGTGGGCTGTTGACACCAAGTACAGAAATTCAAAGCATTCTTCAACAAGTGGTGGTCCTAATCTGAAATTTCAGAAAATAAACAATAACATAAAAAGAATATTGTTTAGTCACTTAACTTATTGATTAAAGATAACAGAACCAAGTCATTTATAAATGATTACTCTTTAGAAAGAATTTCCAGCATGAGTGGAATTTTGTTGGCCATATCATCTGAAGAAGCAATATTAGAAACCCGACAGAATGCAGCCAAAATAGTGACAGATAGCTGTAAGTAAGCATCCTGGTTATCTCGACGATTATCAGTTGAGCTTCCTTTACCCATCCCTGTCCGAGAATAATACATATATAAAATTAAAGAACACAGAGTTAAGACACCTTGACCTCAACAAAAGCAACATAAATTTCAAATACGTTAAAGGCCTATCAGTTCACATCCAACAATGGAACTAACAACTAAAGTAGAGAAACATTCAGAATCAAAGCATATGTAATGGAGTGTCTGGATATGTGATCGATCCCAAAATGATTATGAAGATGAAAATCAGGTGGTTATATAACTCAATTTATCAAAGTTGGGGTTAAGTCTCTCGGTTGATTGATTACCTGTTCGCAGAAGGCGGTCCAAAAAGGTGTTGCCGACAGCATTGTAAACCCTTAGAATGGACTCTAAATCGTCATTTTTACAGAATTTGGTGGCGAGAAGGAGACCGGCGAGACGCTGTTCGTCTCGTTCTCCTTTCAATAGCTTCAAGCAGTCTTCGATTGAGGGACTTTGTTGTTCCTGCAATCATGAAGCTAGCTTAGTGTGTAAAAAATCATATTATGATTAGGATTTTAAGAGATGAAATCGTACGTACTAACCATGCTTTGGTTGGTTGTTTAGCGGAATTGATGTCGACGACGGTGACCACAACTTTCCGTTGAGGCCTGTGGGAGAGAAGATGGATGCTTCTAGCAAGGTCTGTAGTTTGTTATACACGATACGACACCGCTTGCGGTGGTGGTCGGCGGTGGTGTGGTGCGGTGGTGGTGCTTGCGGTGGTGGTCGGCGGTGGTGCTTGCGGTCGGCGGTGGTGCTTGCGGTCGAGGCGGAGGAGAGCTGAGAGGTGGAGAAGGTGAGAGGGAGAAGCGGTGCGGTGGTGCTTGCGGTGTGGTCGGCGGTGGTGCTTGCGGTCGGCGGTGGTGCTTGAGGTGGCGAGAACCGAGAGGAGAGAACCGAGAGGTGAGGGAGAAGAAAGTGAGAGGGAGAAGAACCGGTGGCGGTGGTGCGGTGGCGGTGCTTGCGGTGGTGCTTGCGATGATGATGATGATTGTGGTTGTGGTGTTTGTATAAATCAGAGAGAGAAGAAAGTGAGAGAGAGACGAAAGTGAGGGTGGTGTGGGGTTGTGGTTTGAGGATGGTATTTTATTTAAAAAACTTTTTTTATAACCACATAATTATTCGTTCAGATTATTACTGGTTTAGACCTCCAACTGGTTCAGACCCTCTTATTCATTCAGCACTTATTCAATCAGATGTTGTCAAACAGTCCTAAATGTGAACTTTTTAGGCTCATTTTCTTCTTCAACCTAGGTTGAAGGTTCTAATTAGATTAACTGTTGTAGATGATTTGGTGTCTGTGATATGTTTTAAAAACCGAACCACTCTTTCACTAGTCAGACCGGTAGGATCGAATTTACGAACCGGATAACACCAAAGAGGCTGTCAAGTGTTAATGAAGATGAGGGATGTCCACAGTCCACTTCGACGGTTTTCACAAAATTTTTTTTTGTCTAATCGCTAATTAAGTTTTCATAGAACAAAAACCAAACCATGCAGGGCTGAACTAGCCGACTTTGTCATTTGAACCCATGTTTTTTTTTTAACGACAAATTCTACTCTACTCTAATATACATCATGTCTGGGTTTCTATTAACAATATTTAAAATATTGTTGTAAATTGCTAACAATTAAGTAGTTAAATGTCCAATTCCTAGTCTAAACCATTTGCCCAACGTTAGACCGTCAAACCAGATAAATCAATCGAACCAACTAACTTGCTTTGATTTGGGTGGTTCGGTTAATAGAATATGAACTCTTAGTTGAAACTAGGAAATGCAAAGTAACCAAAAGCAAAGATATTAACTATCAATACTTAGGTGTTGTTTTTTTTTCTGCAGCAAAATGTCTACAATCTGCGGATCACATCTGCATATATCTGCAGGAGAAGATGTGGACCAAACGCCTACAGTCTGCAAGAAAAAGTTGTTTGTTTGTTTTAATATCTTCACACTGCTAAAATATTATGTAATTAAAATAAAACATATTTTTTAACCCACCAAATTATCCCCAATAAACAACACCGATCCATCAAATTATCCACCAAATTATCCCCACAAAGAGCACCAACACCCTTAATTTTTTCTCTCTCTAGACTTATAACCCACCAAATTATCCCCTAACCAAACATCCTAGAGTCTGAAAACTAAGAGAAACATTCGAAATTCAAACATCTGTAAACAAATAGCCAAGATTCATATTCAATTTCAAAGTCTTACCTAGTTCATACACATTACAAATTTACATTTTACCCTATATAAAACACCCAAAGTTCATATTACAATCTTGACGGTAGATACAAGAAAAGAACATTAAGTCGACAAATCAGTTAGAGCGAAAGATCATGCATTAGAACGAGCTGTCTCCATGAATCGATCAAATCCTTATAAGTGGGTGTTTGGATGTACTTTTCAAAACACTTATTGGCTTTTGGAGGGGTGAAAAGACAAAAATACCACTCCAAAAGTCTTAATAAGTCAAAAAATTCTGACTTATTAAGACCTTGGAGGGTATTATTGTCTTTTCACCCCTTCAAAACCCAATAAGTGCTTTTGAAAAGCACATCCAAACACCCCCTAAAATTGCAGTCGGAAAAATTCAAGACACAAAACCCTAGGGGGCGGCGAGGGCGTAGGGGCGGCGGCCGGCAGTGCGCTGCGGTGGCGGTGGCTGGAAGGGGGCGGTAGGCAGGCAGGGCGCGGTGGCTTCGGTGGCTACGGTGGCGGCGGGCACTCTTGGGGGGGGGTGGTTTGGGTCGAAGTTGGGTGGAGCGCGGCAGTGGAGGAGCGTTGGCTGCTAGGGCAGCAGTGGCGGAGGGGGTGAGGGCGGCGGTGGCTGAGGGGCCGGCGGTCGGTGCAGTGGCCGAGGAAGATGGGGAAGGAGGGTAGTGAATGAGAAGAGAGAAGAGGTTAAAAGTATTGGGTAGTGAATGAGATGAGAGAAGAGGTTAGAAGCGGCAAGAAACGAATGATCCACATCTGTATCGACACAGACGTTTTTCAATGAAACGTTTTCGAAAAATCAAACAGACAGCAGAAGAAAATGTTTGTGCGTGGTCTGCGCGACACCGACAAAAGAGAAGAAGAGCTTCCGGAAAAAAAAAAAGTCCCTTAACCTCTCTAGGTTGTCAGGTGGTAGGATGTTGGGGTTCTCTAGTGAAGAGCCAATTCGATCCTCTCTAGGTAAACAACTTAGGTGCCAACCCACAATGATGACCAGGGAATGTCAGGTTAAGATCCGAGTATTGTGCGATACTGGGTAGAACTATGTGATAATTGCCTCGGGTGGTTCTAAGACGAGTCCTAAGAGTTTTCTTTTACTTGATGTTATTCAATATCATATAAACATACAGACATTAAAAGACAACATCTTACAAACCAAACAAGAAAGAAGACTAGAGTCTAATCAAATCTACTACCCATAAAATGGCCATAACTGATTTGAAAAAAAGAAGACTAGAGTCTAATCAAATCTATACCCATAAACTGGCCATTAACTTGATTGAACAAAGACCTTTAAAATTGAAACAATTTCATGTTCCAAACAACTGCAGAACTTAACATCAACAATCCTAGTTCCTGAAACAGTCTATAATCTGAAAAATATCAAAAAAGAATGAAAAAATAAAGCAGAAAAAGTGAAAGAAAAAGTTCAGAACGAATTTTTTTCCTTTTATTCTTCCATCTGGCAGCCCACTCGGTGAGCTGTGGCAAGCTAATCAAACGGGCTTCAGGCTATGTCACCATTTTTATGACTGGTGATGTTAAAATTATATGCAGCCAAAGATTTAACATATGAAGATGAAAGTATTTTATGAAAATATTAAGACTTTAGACGATACCACGTACTCTAACATGATAAGGTGGGCCCCTACAGAAAACTGGCTCGTCAGGAGAAGCAGAATGAGCCCGAGCCCGCAGAATGTCATTCGGGTCATCTATCATTGCAGCAGCTAATAATGTGTATTCACCCGGAACCATGAAATAAAGAGAAAAGGATGTTTGATTTCCTTGAGAGGAGGAATGTCTACCTTACACACCATTTAAAATACCTGTGGAACAACCATTGTTAAACAAGAGATATCAGTCATGTATAAAGATGCCAAAATTTAATTGCTTTACTTTTTAGATATTTAATATTTTATTTTTAGGTCATGCATACATGATGCTGTGTAGATAAAAATATGATCCCACCAGATGTGGGAATACAACTGATGGGAGCCACAAGGGGAAAACGGATGCATCTAAAAGGTAACAAACTTTGAAAAGATTTTATTTAGGGTGATCTGGTAAGTTGGCTTGTTTAGTATGCAATATCAGTGGCGCATTGAGATAAAGTTAACATGGTCAAAGTTACTCACACATCAGCTGCCATGCCATCATTTTGACCACGTAACCTGTTCAGAGCATGCTAAATCAAAACTTCTAAAAGTTCGTTTATCTTGAATGAAATTTTAGAAAGTTTGTTACATTTGTTTTTAATGTTTTTATGGTTGAAAAATGGTACTTTTTATGCAATTACCTTTTCTAAGATCCAAGTAGATGAATATAGGTAAGTCTTACCTGCCCATAGTACTGTAGGATTGTTGCCTTCAATGCAGTTCTCACCTGTTACATCTCTACATGTAACACTAAGACTCATTTTGATTGAATCCTTAGTGTTATTTCTAATTCTAACTTCCATGGCAGTCATGTAATTAGTCAAAACATAACCTCCATTCTCTGACTGAATCTTCTAGGCCAACTTCTTCAGCAAGCCTAAAAGAAAAGGTCAAAGGATCAGGTAGCAAAACCTCCATTACTGATGATTGAAGGGCTGCTTGCGTTGCATCTTTAATATGTAATCTCCACAGCTGTTTCGGCCCGATTGCCACCTCACCATTAATCTTTGAAATCATATCCTTGATTAAAGCGTTAAGTTCAGATTGTATTGTTACCTCCATTTGATTGTGAATTATTATTAAGTAATACAGAACCATCAAGGACAGGTAACTTAAAATGCTCCAATGGTATGAGTACTCGAGAAGTATAATCTCTGTCTATTCTTGTTTTCGGGTAAGTGAATTCTGAATGATTTTCATTATTTGTATTTTCCAGCTGGACGGAGACACTGACCTCAAACACACATCAGTAGGATTATGTAATTCAAGTTCAAGAAACCGTAGGCCCCAACTTCCCCCAAACGGGTCAACTTTCACAGTTTATCTGTTTTTTATCCAGCACATTTTCAGGAATTTTAGCGGGATTTCCATTTTCAGCAGACGGACTTTCATGAAAGACAACCCCTGTTGAACACAGATGTTCAGGGGGGTGACTAGGCGGCGACCTGGTGGCAACATACTACCATCTGGAGGAGGCTCTCCATAGTTTCACTAGGCCCTGACAAAGGAAATAATTAGGCAAGGAAAAAATCATCAAAGTATGAAACTTTTTGATAAAAGATAATTAACTTAAGATAACCTCAGATCAGAAAAAGTCAATATAATCAGAATTACCACAGTTAGTCAGATTATCTTAAATCAAAAACTTTTCAAACTTGGTTACCCTAACCAGACTTCTGAAACTTTGATGTATTTCCTTGTAGTCTTGTACTCAAATAACATAAAATCCTCATTAAGAAAAAGGGGACAAGGGAATTAAACAGTAAGAGAGTTTGGTGTGATTTTGTGTATCAGATACCCAGATTATATCAGGTCATAAAAACATCAAAGTTTGAAAAAGAAATTTCAAGGTAATCAGATCTCAGTCAAGCTATGTCAAAAAAAAATTCATCATGGTCAAAAGTTACCGCTGAGGGTCAAATTACTTTGAACAAAAAAAATTCAAAAGCAGGCTACTTCAAAAATATAATTTGAGAACTTTGATGTTTATTCCTAGAGTAAAGGAATCGTGGCCTTTTATTCTTAAAGAAAAAGTCAGACCTTTACCTGTATAGTATATTAACAACATGGGGCTGCTTCCATCTGATGCGATTTCCATGCTTTCAAAGTCACAGGAATGATCACTTCAGCACCAGGTTTTAACGGTAATGCAGATTTTAAAGTTTCAAAACCAACAGAGATAACAGAATGTTGATTTTTCCCTGATATTAAAATATGTGCTTGCTCAACTGGGACCATACCAGCATTGGCTAAATTAATAAATACATCCCGAATTTCACTTCATATAGTATGATAGAACTATTGCCACCAATAACATGTGAAACCAACAATGGCAGTTGAGGTATGATTATAATTAGGAATGGTATACTTTTCAGTTTTACTGACCCGCTGCAACGAAATGGGTCACAAATAATGAGCCCTTGCGCCGCCCAAGGACTAAATTGTCAACATCTTTGAATAAATGTTCAGTCTTTACACCAAAACAATGAACAATACATCCAGGTATACTTACTGGGCCTTCTTTAGTTGGTACACCTGATAAACTAAGTATTTTAGAAGAGTTAGAATTTAGGGTAACAGTAACAGGAAATGCATCAAAGTTTCCGGAATGCACTGACAGGTAGATACTATTGACTACTAAGTCAAACCCACACGGGTTTGCTAATTCCACTAACACTTGTACAGGTTCCCCGATAACCCAGATCAGGTTGTGTTTGGCGGTGGAGGTTGAATCTTTTTTGGTAAATGGTGTATAGATAAATGGTCCTGAAGGAACTGCTCCAGCCCACCAATCATCTCGTTTTGGATTTCGTTTTATAATATCCGTTTGTGATGAATGGAGAGGAAATGAATGTAACCTGGGAAATCAGAAACGGTATTTAGTGATGTCAGTTTAGGTAAAAGATATTAGATAAGGGCAAATTTCAAGAAATGCAGTGTGTTGTTCACTTTGTTTGATGTATGCAGCTTAACTTGTTTCTAACCATTTAATGCAACATACTCACCATTTCTTACGAAAGTATGCAATTTGTAATATTAAATGTAAAAAAAATGTAAGCAGGTTTCATTAAACAGTAAAATGATAAGTGTGTTGCATTGAATAGTTAAAAAAGAAGTGAACATATATGGATGAGACGTACATAGCAGAATGCATTTTCTTGTAGGTTGTCCTTTATATAAAAGGGCTAATTGTGTGAAGGAGCAATTAACTTTCATCAAAATTTTATTCTAGGTAAAATAGCATTTTTCCTTATATATTAATTCGGGCACCCACCTACCTAAATGAAATAACTTTAAGCTAGCCACTATCCACCCAAAATGAAAAATATTAGAAACTTTCTGAAGTTGTACCTTTTATTGCCTAGAAAGGAAACTTGAGTGAAGTTCATTCTTTTATGCAAGTAGCATTATATAAAAAGAGGTCATATACTGGAATGTAAACCGTTAAAACACATCAATGCACCACCAATATTTGAACTTACCAATATACCCTCCCTCTATAAAAGAAAAAGGAAATATACAACATTATGAAAAAGTTAAATTTATAACTTTCAAGGTTTTTTTATTACTGGATCTCTTTAGGTGGTGTATAAATCACCTCCCTGTGTAAAATAATGTAATTTGTGCATTTGCATGTAGTACCTTATGAAAGGTAAAGCAGGATCAGGGCAATGAGTACCGAAGGAAGGCGGTCAGCAGAATTAATAAGGGCAGTTACAAGTCCATTTTGGGCAGGGGGTGTAATTAAAGGATAATAAGATCTTAGTAAACGGGCAGCAGCACTCCATGCTGCAAGTGGATCGCCAGCACGAACAGCAGATAAAAGTATTTCTTTTAAAACAATCATCTGCAATGTGCTCCATTGGGACTCAAACAAAGATACCACCAATTGATGATGCATCTTTCCATTATCAATACCAGTTTCCTTGCACAATAATATGAATAAAAAGTGTGTACGGTCATACTCTATATTAAAGTTCATGCAAGAATCTGAACTTACATACAGTGGAGAAATTGAAATTAGTTTATACTACACAGAAAGGTTGAGGCAAAATAGAGTTGTCAGCACATGGGTAGCATGTCAAACTGGGTTCCTGCCAAAACTTTATACAAGGTTATCCATGAGGGTTGTTGTTTAGAGCGAGTCAGGACGGGTGGGCAGAGTGGGGTTTGGGGGGAGAGAGGGGGGGGGGGGGG
>JABSNV010001322.1:0-66109 GCA_024085815.1 Flaveria linearis | reverse complement strand
AAGTCCTTTCGAAACCCTAATGTTAGGGCTTTTATATGATTCAAATTTCAAGACTCTCATCACAATACGCAACAGGCCGTAAGTTACGGCCTTAGGCCGTAAGTTACGGCCTCCAAATTTTGTTGATGATCTTCTTCGTTTTCAGCACGTGTCAAGCACTAAACTTCATGTCTTCGATTTCCTTTATGAATAGTGTCATTAAACTCCATTTGACCTACATTTCTCAAAGCGCAACAAAGTAATATCGTTGGACATATAAAGTATATTAAAATGGAATATTAACTATGCCACGTGCATGAATATTAACCATCATCACATCCCCACACTTAGCCCTTGTTTGCCCTCAAACAAACTTGCTTGTAACACTTCAACACTAATCAATCAAATACGTTAATAATCTCTAAATTTGTGTGAGTGAAGGTCCAAGGCATAACTGGCTCTAAGATTTATATTATTCAAGATTGACACCCCAACAAGTGACTACATGTTTAAAAACTCAGGATCACCTAACCAGGCATAACTTACTTTCGGCTTCCAGCATACATGCATTCACACCTCTCATAATGATCACTCCTCTCGGGTTGATTTCTGGACTAGTGATTATGTACTAGTATACCTGGAACACTCAAACCAATAATGCACATTATTATTATAAGCTCGTATAACAATCACATCTCCATCAACTAACACAGTACAATACACAAATCAAGAGGTCTTTTACAGGTTGTAATGTTGGACTGGGGTTAAGGGTGTGTAAAGGATTTAAAGTGGCAAATGGTGAATGAAATCCAATCTAAACATGCTAAGTTTTAAAACTGCACATTTCTTATAACTTGGATCACATTGACCGAACACACTATCAGAAATCACATTATTTTGTTGATCCATACTTTGGTCATGTTGACATCATATATCGCCATTTTTTTCTCTTTTTTATAATATATATTATATATATATATGGATATATATCTATCAACAATAGTGCTAGAAACTTAGACATGTCATAAATTGGATTTCACCACGCGACATAACTGAAAAGGCTAAAAGCTTAATAGGGTTAACGATGTGGCTCATTCGAATGACAAGTTGGGGCTCAAAGGGGCGTCTAAAGGGGACATGTTAAGGTAGGGACGTCAATGAAAAGGGTAAATAAAATGGCTACTAATGCCTCTATCACGTTTGTGCAAAGTAATAGTTCATGATCTCGACATGTATTAGTTACACGAGTTCTAAAATAGATGCACATTATGGTAAACACTCAATACACTAAGAGAAAAGCAACTAAATATATCCTGGAAAAGGCTCACTTAGGCTCAAATTCTCACGGAAACGAAGGAATGGGTTAATGATGTGACGCATGCATGTTGTCCACTGTCTAGTTCAATATACTGACCAAGCACTCCTATTTAATTTTATAGAAAACTACCAATTGGGCATACTTTCTTGTAACTTATAGCTAACCATGCCAAGGGATCTCTACATGTGCACAAACAAGTGATACTAAACTTTACATTGAGAAATTAGGTTTGATGCACAATTAAATTCATTTAAAAGCTTCTTTTTTTCTTTTTTTTTATTTTGAAATTCTAATCACCTCATCCCCATACTTGACATACATTGCCCAATGTAGGGTGAGTATATTAAAACATTAGTTTCTCTAAGTGCAAGGCTAAATCCCTTATCATTGTGCTATGCATACCAAGATGACATTAACTAAAATTGAGATTAAACATATTCCCAAAACAAACAAGTTTGTTACGCCACCAAGTACATAAAAAAACAATCAATCCACATAACAACTAAAGATAAGAAAGTAACGATTTAAACATCATAATAGCATAAGTTTAGGGAAAAGCACGTGGACCTGATCTCATGCGATCAGAGAGTGCAAGATCATCCATCATATGGTGGTCGGGGATATGGCTGACCAAACATGCTCTCATACAAACTCTGCTGGAGGGTCCTCATGTCATATGGGTCAGCTTGAGTAGAACTACCGTGTGCTTGACCCATGCTGGTGTCGTATGATTCCCACTCTGATGGAGTTGACTGAGGGTAATGGGGCATCTGATGGCTCTGTGCATATGGAACAAGATCAGGAGATCTCCAGTCAGTAGGGTGGGGTCTCTCAGTGTACGGAAGACCCTGCTGGAAATCATGATAATGTCGGATCTCCTCCTGATATCTGAAATCTTCATTCCGGTAGAGCTCCTGAGTATACATCATTGTTCGCCTGTACCTCCGATTCTCTTCAATTTCCTGTGTTTGCCTGTCAAACATAATTTGCTCACAGTCAGTCCATCGATTAAAATTAGTGGGGCGCGCTTGTGCCCTTAGTTCCAGTCACTATGTTGATGAGGTCTCCATTCCTCACGGACACATCATCCGCTGCGCCGGGTGTTGGCTCCACTCGTTCTTCTTCCTCGACATCTTCTTTCAATACTCCATGCATCGCCCACCTTTTCTGTCAGCCAACGGTAAACACGTGCGGTCTCTTGATACAACCATTCTGTAGCTGCTAAGTTGTCTAGCGAAATGGTACGTGCTTAAATTTCTGAGGCTTCACTCTGCGAGGTAACACATTAGCCATCTTTAGCAATTTGGATAGCATTCGACAATGTGGAATAGATTTCCTGTCAGCTTTTCTCTGGTTTCCCACACATTCCACAAGATAAGATGACGGGCTGATAATAAGAGGGTGTTCCTGTCACGAGAGCATGCAAAATGATCACTTCATACAATCTGACTGACCCTTCATCACCTAATCGGGGCATTACATTCTGGTTTAAAAATATCATTAGTAACTTGGGTAATGTTTTGAGATGTTGTCGACGTAAAGGCCATCTTGCTACATCTATGCCTTGAGGTACAACAAATAGTTCTCTGATCATGTTTCTCCATATGTCTTCATTGGCTTTCTTACACGCGAGTAAGGCATCGGAGGGATATTCATGGTTCATAATCTTCGGCCCCGTGTCAAAGTTAGCTATTCTACCCAGGGTTTCAAATGATAATGTTACAGGTTGCCATTGACTTTTCCTACTAGCTCTATTGTCTCCGGCGGGTTATTGCCTGGCTTCTTTTGAAGTGTTGACATCCACTCTACAATTGCCTCCATGTAGATGTCATCGCTCCCATCATTATTAAAAGTCACATGTTCTTCCCATCCTAATCTTGTAAAGCACTCAATAACCCGAATTTATCAAAATGATCTTGATTAATTTGCCTCTCACAGATCGTGAGGGATTGAAGTGATCCTTTAATGTCCCTCATCTTCTTATGATATAGCAAAGGCTGAATTCCCTCGTCAAATTAAGATAACCGTCTACTTTTTCTCCACTTGGGTAATCCATCGTCATCATACTCTTCTTCATCTCCAGATGCTTCTTCTTCCTCCATATCAGTGTCTTCTTCCTCAGCTCTAGGTGGATCCGATTGGGAACCTTCCTCCTTTTAGTGCCCGATGTTGAAGCAACCGCTTTAACCTTACCTTTTTGGTTATTACCTGCCATTAATCCTGCAATCAAACGATAGTTAAGTCACTTAACAGTAATCAACATGTATAATAGCTGATGATGTCGCTAGTGATAATCTTTTACATGGTTACTTTACTAGTTGTAAAAGGATTTTAAACCTTAAAACAAGATACCAATCCATCAAAGAAAAGTAACATATAAATTTGTTTGTTCATTGCATTTGTAACATCATAACGTGCAGTATAACAACATCCCTAACAACATGAACTAAGTGACCAATCTTTATACCAATTCACCTTTGATTATCGACGTTAAGCATTCAAGTTTCTCATGGTATATACATAAAACATGATAGTTTATAAGGTTTAACTATACTCACACCTACCACTAACCTTTTACCAAAATCTTCCCCACACTTGAGTCATACCACCACATTGACATCAACCATTCATTAATTTCTATAAACAATGTAAAACTTGTGATATATCTCAAAGCAACCTAGTTTTACTAACATTATGTGATTCATGGTTTCAACAACACAAGACATGCCATATTCCCAATTGATTCATTCAATAATCATATAAGTCAAGTAAGTACCTTTAATAATAAGTGGAAATAAGCAAATAACATACCTTGTTGTTGTTAAAGTGGTGTCTACAGAGAAAGATGCAACCTTGACAACAATGTCACCAAAACCCCTAAAATTCTCGAGTCTCTTGTTACTAGATCTCACAAACGATCAAGAAATTGAAAAAACTAAACCATGGGTTGTGTTTGTCTCGAGAAATAAGCAAGATGCACATAAACTTTATGTGCTTTGATAAGAAGAATTGAAGAAGTTATGAATGGAGAAGAACTAGGGTTCTTGAAGATTTTGGGGAAGAAGGTGAGAGTAGATGAGATAATGTGATGAAGAATGATGTTATGATGATAGATTTATGTTTAAACCCAAATGAGATGGTTAAAATTAAGTATGGGTCGGGTTTCTAGGTGATTTTGCGGCCAACCCGCAATTAGCCTCGACAGGCTGTAACTTACGGCCTAAGGCCGTAGGTAACGGCTTCTTCCTGTTGCTGAGGCCGTCTGTGGAGACCGTAAGGCAGAGCCTTCGGCCGTCTGGGTGAGCTTAGACCGTAAGTTACGCCCTAGGCCGTAAGTTACGGCCTAGGCCGTAAGTTACGGCCCTAGGCCGTAAGTTACGGCCCTAGGCCGTAAGTTACGGCCTTGTTTCCTTTTTTTGGTATTGAAAACTTACTTGATATAAAAAAACTTAAATAATGATAAAATTTTGAGTTTAAATAAAATGAAAAATATAAAGTCTTTTTGTTGTTTTGATTCAGAAAACACGGCCACTCCCCCCACTAATTGTACATTGCCCTCAATCGCACCTATATTTACCTGATAGTCCACAGACTTCCCCTGTTGAGAATTATGCCTCCCATGATTGAAAGAAAACGCATTATGACAACACAAAACACAAAAACACAATAAATATGAACTATGCTTAAATTCCTAAACTCACTTTCGTAGGAATCACGGTTGCATTTAGCATATGCAACAAGCCTTTTAAACTACTCGATAAGCCCGAGTGGACGAGTTAAGTCTCGTGAGGGTTTCTAGTGAACATACCCACAAAGTTCTTCGAGTTGCCTCTCGGAAAGCGCTAAGTTTAGGTCTTCAGCTAGACCATACCTTATATACTATTGTGTCTCATATGTCGGTGAATCCACAAGGAATTTCACTACATCCATTTGTACCTTGTTGATATCAGTCGCCTCCAGATATGGTTTCAATCTATGACCATTCACTACACGCCTTGTATGATCTTTCAGATCTTCAATTTCAATATCTCCAAAGTGACCAACTCGTGTAACAATGAACGGGCCCGTCCATTTGCTTTTTAGTTTCCCTGGAAAGAATTTAAGTTTGGAATTGTAAAGCCATACTTTTGATCTACTTCAAAAGATTTCCTTCGGATTTGGCATCGTGGACAGCTTTCATCTTATCTTTATATGTCGATGCACATTCAAAGGCTTCATTCCTTAGTTCTTCCAATTCACATAACTGAAACTCCTTTCTTTACCTGCAGTTTCATAATCCATGTTAACAGCTTTCACCGCCCATAAAGCACGGTGAGCCAACTCGACCGGTAAATGACAACCTTTCCCATAAACTAAGCGATATGGTGTGGTTCCAATAGGCGTTTTGAAAGCGGTTCGGTATGCCCATAGAGCATCATTTAAACGTCAAGACCAATCCTTTCGGTCGGTTCTTACCGTCTTTTGTAAAATCTCCTTGATTTGCCTATTTGAAACCTCCACCTGACCGCTTGTTAGTGGGTATATGGCGTTGCGATTCGATGATTTACGCCATACCGTTTAAGCAACTTCCCAAAGTTAAAATTTTTAAAGTGAGATCCCCCATCACTAATGATCACACGAGGAATACAAAATCGTGAGAAAATATTAGTTTGCACAAATGGTCGTTTGCTTTAGTGGCAATGGCCTCAATCCACTTAGACACGTAATCCACCGCCACTAAGACATAATAATTGCCATGTGAATTCGGGAATGGTCCCATAAAATCAACCCCCTAAACGTCGAAAATATCAACTACAAGGATTGGTTTCATGGGCATCTCATCTCATTTAGAGATATTACCAAGTTGTTGACATCTTAAATATTGTTTAGCATAAATGAAGCATCTTTAAAAATCATAGGCCAGAATAAACCACAAGCTAAGATTTTATGTCCGGTCTTTTGACCGCTAAAATGTCCTCCACATGCAGATGAATGGGTAGTTTTAACACTTCTTGAACTTCTGCTTCTGGCACACATCTCCTAATGATCTGATCAGCACCAATTTTGAAAAGGTCCGGATCATCCCAAATGTAATGTTTTACTTGAGCTATAACCTGTTGTCTTTTCCGTTCGGACCAATGATTTGGAAGTATACCTGCAGCCAAATAGTTACCTATATTAGCAAACCAAGGTAGAGTAGATATTTGCTAATAAATGCTCATCAGGAAATGTTTCATTTATCGCTCTAGAATTATCATCTTCCACTACAATTCTGGATAAATGATCGGCCACAACATTCTCACAACCCTTCTTGTCTCTTATCTCCAAATCAAACTCTTGTAACAACAGCACCCATCTTATTAGCCTTGGCTTAACGTCCTTCTTGTCCATCAAATACTTCACCGCACTATGATCTGAGTATATGACCTTGCTTCCCTAAATGTAAGACCTGAACTTATCAAGAGCATATACAACTGCAAGTAATTCTTTTTTAGTAGTTGTGTAATTCAGTTGAGCACCATCTAATGTCTTACTTTGCGACGGGTTTTTTGTCCACCCGTTGCCCCAAAACAGCCCCGATTGCAAAATCACTAGCATCACACATAATCTCAAATGGTAATGACCAATCCGGTGCTTGCAAGATCGGGGCTTCAACCAGTTTCTCTTTAAGTGTTGTAAAAGCCTTTAAGCATTCTTCATCAAAAACAAATGGCACATCCTTTAAAATTAAGTTACATAATGGTTTGGTAATTGTGCTAAATCCTCTTATAAATCTCCTATAAAATCCAGCATGACCCAAAATGAACGTATTCCTTTAACATTTATGGGAGGAGGTAAAGTGGAAATAACTTTGATTTTTGCATGATCAACCTCTATCCCACGTTTAGAAATGACGCGACCTAAGACAATACCTTCTTGTACCATAAAATGGCTTTTTTCCTAACTTAAAACCAAATTAGTTTCGACACATCGTTTTAGTACTTTGGTTAATTGAATGAGACAACTATCAAATGATGGGCCAAATATTGAGAAGTCATCCATGAAGATTTCTAAAGACTCCCCCACCATATCTGAAAAGATACTCATCATGCACCTTTGAAAAGTGGCTGGGGCATTACAAAGACCAAATGGCATTCGCCTAAAAGCAAAAGTACCATAGGTACATGTAAATGTTGTCTTTTGTTGATCATCAGGATGAATTGCAATTTGATTATATCCTGAATAACCATCTAAAAAATAATAAAACTTCTAACCTGCGAGCTTCTCAACTATTTGGTCGATGAAAGGAAGTGGAAAATGATCCTTGGACGTGGCTGCATTCAATTTTCGATAATCAATGCATACCCGCCACCCGGTAACGGGTCGGGTGGCCACCTGCTCACCTTGTTCATCTTTAACGATTTGAATGCCTGACTTCTTAGGCACTGTTTGTGTCAGACTGACCCATGTACTATCAGAAATAGGGTAAACGATTCCAGCATCCAACCATTTTAAAACCTCCTTTTTAACAACTTCCCTATGTTAGGATTGAGCCTTTTTTGTGTGTCACGTGCAGGTCTTGCATCTGCATCAGTAATAATATTATGCATAACAATTGATGGACTAATACCTTTCAAATCCGCAATGGTCCATCCAATTGTTGCTTTGTGCTCTTCTAAGACATTTAATAATGCTGCCTCTTGATCCGGCTCTAGATCTGATGCAATTATCACCGGTAATGTCTGGTCTTTTCCAAGAAATGCATACTTCAAGTGTTTTGGCAACTCCTTAAGTTCGACAGTTGGAGGACTTGCTAGGGATGGCTTCAACTTTGAATCAATGTGCTCGGGTAGAGGTTCCACCTGATGAGTCCATAGTGGTCTATCTCCTTGAATTTCTAAGACCTCAAGTTGCTTTTCTTCTTCTGCTAACTGTTGCACATATTCAGCATCTTTCCTGTCACATAAAAACACGTCTCCTTGGTGTTACCCTCATTTTCATGAGGATCACACGCGTCAATAATGTTCGCCATAAAGCATTCATTACTAACAGGAGAATTAGATGCATTTTCATAAACATTAACCCTTAATTTGCGGTTCCCAAATGTCATATCGACCGTTCCATTGCGACAATTAATTTGAGCATTCGTGGTTGCTAAGAATGGTCGACCAAGAATGACATTAGCTTGTTTATTGTTATCAATAGCTGCATAATCAAGAACCAAGAAATCCACAGGGTAATAAAAATCCTCCACCTTTACAATGACATCTGTTACTATTCCACGGGGGAGTTTGAGGGTAAGGTCGGCCAAAACCACAGTGGTGTCGACTTTTTGAAGGGGACCAAAGTCATATTGGTCATACAAACTACCGGGTAGGATACTAACACTGGCTCCAAGATCCAGCAAAGCCCTAGCCATTTTAAAATCACCCACTTGAATGGGAATAATGGGCGCCCCTGGATCCCGAAGCTTTGGTGGAAGAGCTCTTGATAGGATGGCACTCATATTTGTTGGTACATCAAGTTTCTTAGGAAACTTATGGTTTCTTTTCTGAGTACACATATCCTTTAGGTATTTTACATAAGCAGGAACCTGTTTGATTGCATCTAAAAGAGGTAAATTGATTTTAACTTGTTTGAAAACTTCCCATATTTCTTCTTATGGTGGGCCTCTTAATTAATAGATGAACCTTTTACCGGATCAGTTAAGGCTGCCGGATAAGGAATGGTATTAGCCTCCACACCTTATCCTTGTTTTCTTTTATTCTGTCATTTAAAACCATTTTAGTGTTTTCTAAAAAAGTTACTTTCTTTACGGATTTAGACACAACAGGTTCGTGCTCATCATCACTATTCACACTTTCATCAACATCTTCCACCATGCCTTCTACAAAAGATGGTGGTGATGCAACTTTGTTATAATATATCTTACCATTACGTAGAGTACTTACCTGATTGACATAATGCTTTGCATTGGAACCTTGATGTTGTGGATTTACTGTTGTATCGCTTGGTAACTTGCCCGAATCTTTTCTGATTTGAGCAACATCTTGTGCTAATTGTCCCGCTTGCTTGTTCAATGCTTCATATGCTTTATCTCTTATTTCATTTTCCTTTTTGTTTTCCTTCATCATATTCATAAGTGCATCCAACTTGGAGTTTATAGATTCATCATTACTAGACTCTCCCGATTAAGTACCTTGGTGGGTCTTAGATGAGCTACCTTGTTGACCTCCTTGATTGTAACTACCTTGGTTATAGGAATTTATTTGATAATTACCTTGATAGTTCCCTTGTTGGCATTTTGATAAGATTGATTACCTTGGTTAAATCCTTGAAAGTTCGGATTCATTTGATTGGCAGCGTTTCCATACCTAAAATTAGGATGGTTCTTTAATCCGGGATGGTACGTGTTAGAGTTTATATCAAACTGCTTCCTTTCTCCATATATTTGATTCACCTCCTCATGTGATCCCCAAATCAATGGACAATCCGCACTTGAATGCCCCAATTCTCCACATTCATTACACACATCAAATCCAACTGATGCTACATCCTTTGTTCCCCCCTTCCTAGCTTAGCCAATTGTCTCTCTAAGGACGCAATCCTTTCTTTAGTCTCTTAATCAATGGTGGTTGACCTTACTGGAGCGGGTTTTGACCTTCTACTAGCCGAGGCTTGAGCCTTGGAATTTTTACACATTCTTTCGAGAAACTCCCAATCCATATCTTCATGATTAGACAAGAATGTACCATTACTTGTGGAATACAAATACTTTCTCTCCTCCGGTGTTAATCCATCTGAAAATGCCTTAATCAACTCCCACCTCTCAATAACATGATGAGGACACATGCGGATCAACTCTTTAAATCTTGTAAATGCCTCATGAAATTGTTCACCCATTTGTTGTTGAAACGATCGAATGACATCTCTAGCATCACTAGTCTTTCCATAGAATAATATTCATCAAGAAGAACTCTTTGCATCTCTTGCCATGTATGAATACTGTTATCAGGTAATATGAGAAACCATTGCTTGGCTCTATCTTTCAAAGTGAACTGAACGATCCCAATCTCACTTCATCTTGTGTAAAGTGATTTCCACCAATAGTACTACATATTGCATCAAATTCAACAAGATGCACATATAGTTCTTCTGATGCAGTACCTCTAAACGTAGGAAGAATAGTGAGATAGTGAGGACGTACATCAAAAGATCTTCCTCTATGAGTCGGGGGTGCAATAGGATTTGGATTTTCAGAAATAGCCGGACTGAAATGACTATCCACTCCTTGTACTGGAGCTCTCTGAGGTCTTCTTTGTTGGTTGACATTGTTATTAACTCTACCCCGTTGATGATTGATAGGTGGTGCATTCCACCCATATTGATCATTCCCCCAGTTATTGTTTCCATTATATCTATCATCTCCCCTAAAATTCCTATTACCAGCATCATAATTTGCATCATTATACGGACCATCGTTGTTATTCCATTCATCCTCATAATCTTCATCACCTGTGTGCACACTATGCATGCTCACATGATCAAAGTCATTTTCTCGATTGCGGTTATTTTGGTTCAGGTTATTGTTGGGTGGTTGATTTAGGTTGTTGTGGTTCCGGTTGTTGTTAGGTGGTGGGGGTGGATTTAGATTTAGATTTGGGTTATTAGGGTTTACGGGTAGGTTTTGGTTTGGAGCTACGTTCCCTTCTTGTGGAGCATTCACTGGTTCCATCTCTATAGATTGAGATGAACTAGAAGCTGCTTGGTCGATTGCACGAGAAATAAGTGGTACTGGAATTTCTGCTCGATGTAAAACGCGATTTTCTCTTGCTGATCTTCAATCTCCGGATCAAATACGAGTGGTGATTTCCTACCCGAATACCGAGTATGCATGCAACCTGTCACCTGCACACTAAAAAGAAAACACCAAGCGTAACAACAAAGAGAGAAAGCAAATAAACACACTTTATAATAAAAAAGTAATCGAACAAAACAACTAAAAAAATCAATTAAACTAAACACCAAGCGCACAGTCTCCTCGGCAACGGCGCCAAAATTTGATCGGTGTCGAAGACCCGATCAAATAAGAAGATAACTTACTTGTTTTATGATTCCTAAATACCTTAACTAGTTAGGGTACGTAGGGTGTCGATCCCACGAGGAGTTCGTGGATGATGTCACGCGTAATTGATTCAAAAACTAATTACTTACTATTATCACTGGACTGCAATTTAGAGATGAATGAAATTAACTTAAAAACTTTTACTTTATGAAACAAAACAAAAACTTGGATTTGGTTTAGAACTATTGAGATGCAAGAATCACCACCGGGTTTCAGGAGTGTAATTGAATACACGGCTTATGTTTACCTCGTCTTGAAGCCAATAGACATAACTTGTTTTTCACCTATGTTGAAATGTAATTACCAAATTGATAACTGATTGTGTAAATTAACTAGTAAACTAACTAATACCACAATCTAGAAACTTTATTTGTAATCACCAATTGATGATAATAAGCTAATTATTACTCAATGGTTAACAATGTAAAACTGATAACTTGATGGGCAATAATCAAATCCACTAACACGAATCTTTAGCCAACACATGATTCAAAACACATAAACGAAGAAAAGTTATAAACAATTAAAGTTTATGTCTTGACAAGGTAAAAGCACAAGCAGGCATAATCTAATCACAAACCGTCCACCCGGAGATGATCACGAGTGGTTTAGCCTTGCATATTCATCATAATCTCTTCAATCTTCAATTTTTACATATGGATCCTTGATTGCTTGATGATTAGAGAGGGTTTCAATGGCTCAAAAAGATCCCAAAATTCGTTCTTGGGGCTAGAGGCAGAAGTCCTTTCGAAACCCTAATGTTAGGGCTTTTATATGATTCAAATTTCAAGACTCTCTATCACAATACGCAACAGGCCGTAAGTTACGGCCACCAAATTTTGTTGATGGTCTTCTTCGTTTTCAGCACGTGTCAAGCACTAACCTTCATGTCTTCGATTTCCTTTATGAATAGTGTCATTAAACTCCATTTGACCTACATTTCCCAAAGCGCAACAAAGTAATATCGTTCGACATATAAAGTATATTAAAAATGGAATATTAACTATGCCACGTGCATGAATATTAACCCATCATCAGAGGGCCGAGAGGTGTGAGGTGGTTTGTGGTATTTGTGTTTGTGAAGTGTCACATCCCGGTGGAAGCGTGAACGAATACTGGTGGGGTGTGACTAGCTTTTATCAGATTACATTACTTATAATGAAATAAACACAATAATCATATATACATAAAACATAACATACGACATGCTTTATTTATAATAGTGGAATTACATCTTTTACATAGGTTACAAAATTAGATGTAATTGTTTACAACTAGATTACAGCATGTCTAGAGTCTATGAAAATGAGCGTCAACATACACGCTCCCGTCAACTATGTTAACGGTCAGCGTGACGCAGACTCTCCTAACTACTTCGCCCCATCCGTTGTGAACTTCGAAGCTAAAGTCAATTGAATTACTTATTATTTTCTGAAAAAGTACACTTAAACCAGTCAACAAAAATGTTGGTGAGAACATAGGTTTATAACCAGACAAATATTTGTTGATGTATCAATTACAACCAAACCTGTTCATAACATAATCATACTGTCACGAAATAATTCACAAAATCAGATAATATTATATCGTAACCCCCATTCGGTTAGGTGCAAGAAAATAGCAGCACCCTCATCCGGTTGGTACAAATATTCTCCTAAGTAGCGCTACTAATATTATCGGACGGTTCCTCATTCGAACTAATGGTTGTATCGTAAATGACAGTAAGCAACAAAAATATTTTCAAAAATAATACATCAACCCAAACAGTATACTTTTTCCCCCAAAACTTTATTGAATACCAAACGGTTGAAAATGGGTTATGAACTCACCGTGTCTTCGTACTTGAACCTAACAAAATAGTTCACAGTATCAGACATAATTTTCTTTAAAATTTTTAGAACCTCAGATGTAAGTATCTTTTAGAAGTCCTACCAATAATGTTATCACAAAATTTCTAATAATTAATTTATAGAAACATCTTCGGGCCTCTAAAAATCCTCAATTTGTTTAACTATACATAATAGTTGTAATTATTCCAAATTTCTCAAAAATCATTGAAAATAGTTACTGATATCCAAAAATCACCAAAATTTTATAGAATATAACTTAGATAGTTTGTAGCTTCTCAAAATTTTTACAACATAAAATTCCCAACAGATTATTTTATATCACCCCACAATATTCCCATAATTGTTCAAAATAGCTTCTGTCCTTCATAACTTTCCAAAATTTTACAGACAACTTTTTATACAAAACTAAGTATCATATAATTCTATCAAGGTCCAAATCATAGTAGATAAGATTCTGTAATTTTTACAATAATCTTAATATTTAGAAAAAATACTTATACTGCTCTAAAAATTATGAAAATTATATATTCTGTATTTTCATATTTAATATTACCTCTATGATTTTCTCAGAATTTACTATTTAGGTTAAGTATTTATTCTGATTTATTTACTGCAGAACATATAAAAACCCACATCTTAATTATAATAAGGAATAAAATTTTGAAATAATTCCAGAGGTCATTATACTAAAAATAATAATATTTTGAATTTATCAGAATTTTCCCGAATTTATTTCTATTTTTGATATTTTCTTCTATTTTCCATTAGTAAAATAATTTATATAAATTATTTACTTATCAAAATTTTGTCAAAGTTTCCAGAACCATATTTCACTATATAAATAAGGATTTTTCAATATTTATTCCCACAATCACATTTGTTTAATATTTTACTAGATTTTCTTAAATAATTACATGATTTAATCTTTGTAAATTCAAAAATATTCTTTTATCACAAGCTTTCTGAATTTTTGATAATTTATTGCTATGATCAAGGAACTTAAAATACTTTCAAAGTTGGTTTTGGTGTTTGAATACCAAAACTAACAATATATGTGTGTTTTGTAACACATATGTAATCAAAATAATAAAGATTAGTAACTAAACCTTTTGAGGGTTTTTGATTATCTTGAGACCGAGAGTAAGGCTGTGAAAGTGGTGTTAATTACGGTTAGTGATGGTGTGTGTGGTTGTTGTGTAGTTGTTGTTGATTATGCCACGGGTGGTGTTGGTGGTGTGATTGGTATGTGAAGCCGAGAGGGAGAGAGGAGTAAAGGTGGTGATGTTCGAGTGTGGTGGTGATACGGGCGATGGTGGTGTTGGTTAAGGTTGTTGGAAGGTGATGCTCACAAGATTCCCGAGAGAGAAAGCATGAGGTTTGGATGGTGTTTGAAGTGGTGCTCGGGTGGTGTTTTATGAGGCTTGACCGAGACCTAGGCAATCATTGCCTACTACCTAGCTTTGGTGACTCAAGGAGAGGTGGCGGTTTCTAAGGGCTTTTAACCAAGAGCATGCCACCTAACCTCTTAGTAATTATGGTGGTAATGTGGTGGCGGTTTGTGGAGACTTGGTGTCCAAGGAGTTGCCGAGAGATAGCCACAATATCTTGGTTGTCATGATGGTGATAATCCTAGGTGGCAAGTAGTGGCGGTTTAAGGGAAGTAAGGTGGCCGAGGGTGGTGGTTGGGGTTAGTAGTTTCGGGTGGTGGTGGTTTCGGGGTAGGGTGGTTTCGGGTGGTGGTATGAGGTGGTTTAGAAGGTGGTGCTATTAACCGAGGGGTGTAGAGAGGGGTGGTTTAGGTTGTTTTTGTGTGGTATTAGTTTTTATGTTTTTAGTTAAAGTTTTGCTTAGGTTATGTTGGTTTTAGTTTTAATATATATATGTACATCTATATATATACATATACATAGAGGTATTCATAGATACATTATATACATAAGTGAGTTTTGTATATTTAATATTTACATACATGTACATGCAAGACATATATACTAATATGTGATATACGTATGCATGCGTATCAAAGTCCTATATATATAGGACCATGCATGCGTGAATATCTAACATATATATATGCATACATACTCAAATTTTTCATATACATATGCATAGATAAACATGCATACGTAAAGTTTTGTATATATATACACGTAATTGTGAATTTTGGGTACATAAATATGTATATATACATGAAATTCTAATATATATATGCATGCATGCAACATGCATACGTACCTCCATAAATATATACTTACTAACATAATATTATCGCGGCTTGTAACGTAATATAGTAAAAATTTTCGACGTAATATTTATTATAATAGTAACAAAATTTTAGGGTTGTCACATGAAGTGCCCGAGAGATGAAGAGGGAATGGTGATTATTGGTTGTGATTTAAGAGAAGGGGGTGGCGGTTTTGGGATGCTTTAGCCGAGAGGTAGATATGGTGTTTCAAGAAAACCAAAGTTGTAATGTATGTATATACCATCAGCTGCATCATGTGACTTAGGCTTTAGCTTAGGTGAGTAAGCATCCATAGGAGTGCTTAGTCAATCTTGTAGGCTAGGTGGCACTTTGAGAAGCCATCTTGGTGTTGTGCTTATGTGGCCGAGAATGGGTTAGAGATTGCCACATTTCAATTGCAATGATAATGGTTCATGTGCCCTTGTGATTAACTAGATGGTGGTTGTGGTCGTTTTTAGCCGAGGGTGTGTTTATTAATGGTTTACTTAATCATTTAACTAAGTGGTAAACGAAGGCTTTAGTTGGGTTATGAATTGTTTTAATGACTAAGTTCGTGGCTTTTGTTTAGGTGTTTTAGGGTAGGTGTTAGGTTTCTTGATGTGTTGTGGTTGAGTTGTAACTATTTTTGTTTTGGGTTGTATAATCTATACGTGATACTTAAAGTGTACGCATGCAACATCTTTATACATGCAAGCATGCAACCATGCACACGGAAAATATATATATATATATATACATGCATATCATTAATATTTTTCTTATATAGTAAGATACTATAATGCATACATACATACATACATACATACATACATACATACATACATACATATATATATATATATATATATATATATATATATATATATATATATATATATATATATATATATAATTACTGAAACACATGCTAGTTACGAATATATAGAAATACATTTAGATTCGAACTCGTCCAACTTTATTTTTAGGTTTGTTACAAGATTAAATTCAACTCTATCCACAAAATGTTAAAGTTTAGAAAAAAGAAAAAAAGTAGAAGCAAAACCTATCTTGAATGAAGAGGATACAGATTGTGCTACTGGATAAATAGAGGAGGGAGGCTATCATTTTTAACTGATATAGACTGCCTTACTACTTCTAACATGACTTTCAGCTCTTCGTTATACTGCAACACATCATTAGATATAACAATTATGTAGATTAATTAATATCATTCTAGTATTCTAGTAGTAATGGATGAGTAAGGGTCAACTCATACCTTGTTGATGGCATCCCTCTTTATCAATTGCTCATGCATTGGATGTCGTTTCTCAAAGTGCACACCTATCAACTCAACCAAAATTGAAATGATATACAATCAATACGAGGTTTTAGTACAATGTGAAGTCCCTAGGATGATAGGGAAAGGTAAATTGATCATGCAGTCTGGCATCAAAACACCTGACGTCAAATTACCAAAGGGAATATCGATGTATAACTGATATGTAAAGCGAATTTTGAGCAGGTATGTATAAATCTGAACGTGTGTAGTATATACTAATCAGTCCAACAGGAAATTTACCAAATTTAACCTTAATAGCGCATGAAGATTTCGATCTAGTCTCCACTTCCCATCTACAATGAGTCTGGTGCACGCAACACATATCGTCAAGCATGATATATATACCAGTTAAAAGAAAGAGATGTAGTTTCAGTTGTAACTTACAAATCTCACACAACCACCCTTTGGCTTTCACAAACATATAAAACAACTCAAACTATACTTCCTAGTAATTACACTAAAGATCCATAACTTTGTTTCTCTATGTATATGAAACCTGGTCAACCAATTAAGTCCCACATATGTCACACATGAAGAATTTAGATCTATAATTGTTTATAGACAAAAAAAAAATGGATAAAGATTACATGTTTAGTAATGATGTCGGGTAATCCATAAAGATTGACAATCTAGTGTCTTATAAAGAATTTTAAAGTTAATTTGTCTAACATGTAAAGTACTCTTGATTAATTTGGGCCAATTAGTAGTGGATTATCTTGAACCAAAGTAAAAGTAGCTTGCCACTTCACTTATGCTTGATATGCACCTTAAATCCACTACCTCAAGTTAAGCACCAGACAACAAATGATGTACAAGATACCTCAAAACAATATCCAAAAGGATCATCTGATAATCCAACATGCTCAAACACCTGCAAAGTACAGTTTCATATGTCAATTTTACAAAGGTACGTATAGCTAGCGACAAACGAACTAAACAATAATCAAGATAGAATGCGAAGAAGAAAAATTAATGCACTGATCTTAAAGGTGCCATTTAAGTATAGTTTAGGTTTTTGCCCATCGACAAGGACTCACCAGCCATCTTTTGTCGGTGGATAGTAGAGCGCGCTGCCTCTCCGTTATCTTTGTTGGACCATATAAAATGCCTATAATATCTCTGATTTGACCATCATATTCATTTGTAGAATGCCATGGGTCGATCTACATACACACATGAGTAAAAAGTGAAATATATAACTAGAATCTACAAGAAAGTACATAAAGGTAAGAAGCAAGTGAACAGGAACAAAACACAAAAATCATCGGTGAAGCTTTCAAGAAATTTTTTGACAAAAATATAAAAACAAAAAAGCTGGAATAATTCAAAGCTGTTCTTTGTTGCACGGAATCATGAAGTCATGTAGCGTGAATCTTGCAATCATGTACTTTTGTTGGTCTTTATTTTTGTTAATTTTGTTGTTAACATGGGTCATTAGTCCTGTTCTTTAGATAGTAGTGCATGTTTCATGATAGGTAGGTTAGTTACACTGCTTTCTTTGTTTCCTATATAAGTAGTTCGTCGGTAACTAATATTAGGCATCGAGTCTCAAACAATTGTGTGAAGCAAATGCCTGATTATCCAACAAATATATAAGAAAATACAAAGGCCTAATGAAGATGAGGGAGGCATTCAACAAAGAATCATGACAGACTTGGAGTTTCTATTTGAATGCCAACAAGCAAGGACCAAACAATCAAAAAACCTTGGGCATACTTCGTGCAAAAACCAAGTAATGGCTAAGGTTACATATAATCACATGTATTTTCTCCCGAACACCATTTCGTTTCAATCATGGAAAACAAAAATCAAGTTCTGTTCTTGATCAAAGGATTCGAGTATTAGAAACAATTACAAACTTTGTCAGAATTGAAATCAAGCCTTGTACAAAATCACATCTGAATTGTTCGACCGCTATTGAAGAAACGATTCACGGAAGTTTCATTGGCAATTTTGACTTTGGAAAGTCAAACTGAAAGTTTTTGAAGAAAAAGAATTAAGTTTTTGTTTTTATTGAAATTCCTTATATATATATATATTAAACTTAATATTAAAGAAAATATATGTTTTAGAAAAGAAGAAAGTTTAAAATAAAAAGGAGGAACGGTTCTGATTTGCCCGGCAACCGAAGAACTCGTTCCAAGAACAGTTGGTTTGATTTGTTTGACAACCGAAAAACCCCGTAAATTGGTTTTGATTTGTCACGCAACCGAAGACCCGAAGACTATTCTCGACAAACAACAATTGGTTTGATTTGTTAGACGACCGAAAGGCCTAGTTAGTTGGCTTTGATTCGTCTTGCAACCGAAGACCCCATTTATTGTTGTGATAAGAAGAATAGTTGGTTTTGATTCGTTATAAACGACCGAAAGACCCGTGTACTATTCTTAGAAGTGAGGTTTTGATTTGCTACGCAACCGAAAGACCCGAAGATTGATTAATTTGATCCGAAACTACGAAAGTTGATATCAAGTTAGTCCCAGTCAAAAGAAGAAGATTATTTGATCCGAAGTCATTCAGGCTGATATCAAATTAATCTCAAGTAAGGTTGATATCGATTTGATCCGAAACAAGTAAGTTGATATCAAATTTGATCCGAAACCAAAGGTATTAAAGTTAATATTATTGGAAAGAAGAAGAAGCAAACAATGACTAAGAAAGATGAAGTTGTAAAGGAAGAAGGAACTTCAATGATGTTCCAATGCCTTATTTTAAGTTCTACAAACTACACTATTGGGTAGTTAAAGTTAGAGCAATTTTTAATATACATGGAATATGGGAAGCAATTGAACCAACAGGAGAAGTTGATTCAAAGAAAAATGCAAAGGCTATTGCTTATCTCTATCAAGCCATGCTAGAAGAATTAGTATTTCAAATTGCTCATCATACAAATGCTAAGGATATTTGGGAAGATTTAAAAGCATGATTTATAGGTGAAGATAGAGTCAAAGAAGCAAGACTACAAACAGTTGAATCAGAATTTGAAGCATTAAAGATGAAAGACACCAAATCACTAGATGACTTTACCGGTAAAATTAGCAAACTTGTCTCACAAGCCAACAATCTTGGATCCATTATTGATAACAAAAGATTGGTTAGAAAACTACTCAGTTCCGTACCACAAAAATACATTCAAATTGTAGCTGCAATCGAACAATTTGCCGATCTTAAAACTATGCCATTTCAAGAAGCTGTGGGAAGACTAAAAGCATATGAAGAACGCATCAAGAAACCAGAGGAAGGTGATACACATACTAAACTCTTATTCACCAAAGAAGATGCAAAAGGAAAAGTCAAAGAAGATAAATGTGAACATTGTGGTCATGGAAATTCAAGTCAAGAAGTCTAAGACATGGACAAGGTAAAAATTGGAAAACTTATACAAACAAGGTTGGTAGGAGAAACCAACAAAACAAGAGCCACATAAGATGCTTCAATTGTAACGAATTTGGACACCTTAAGCATGAATGTCCAAAATGAAAGGAAAAGAAGAAAGCTCATCTAATTCAATACGAGGAAGATGAACCTATGCTATTGTGAAGTGAAAGGATGAAGAACTTCTAAAACTAAATTTAGTTTAAGGGGGAGTGTTGAAAGTTAAACTAAATTTAATTAGTATTTATATGTTATCATAAGTTAGTGTGACAATTGTATAATTATGATTAGTATAGATAAGTTAGTTATTGCTTGGTGGTTAAGTAACCCGGTTAGAACCCGTGGATAACCCGCCAAGTTTTTGTGTATAAATACCATGTAAACCTTCATTTAACAGATGATAAATCACATTGTAAAACCTGTGTTTGATCCCACTCTACCAACAACACTTAAGGCACAAGTTAGAAAAGAAAGCCGTAGGATGCATTTTTATTGGTTATGATAACGAGAAGAAAGGGTCGCGGTGTTGTGAATCGAACACTAGAAAATGCTACACTTCAAGAAACGTTATATTTGATGAAACTTCATCATGGTGGTCATCAAACCATGATGCATTACCCGATTCACTTGAATTAAAGAAAGAATTGGATGACTATGTGTTACTGGGACTAGAGAACCGAGTAATGAAATCGAAAACAATGGGCACGGCATTACTGTTTCACCGCCAAGAAGAAACCCGTGGCAAACCGGGTCCTCGAGTAACCACTCATCAGGACATCACAAGCAAACCAAAGAAGACAACGAAGGTGTTGCAGTCCGTCAATCAAAAAGAAGGAGAAAACCGAATCCAAAGTATGCTAATGTTGCTACTCTTTAGTTCCTAGAAAAAGAACCAAATACTATCAAGGAGGCTCTGATGAGTCCAAAGTGGAAAGAAGCCATGGAAGAAGAATTAAGAGCTTTATCCAAGAATCAAACATGGGAACTGGTCCCTAAACCAATCGATGTGCAACCCATATCTTGCAAATGGATGTTTAAAGTCAAACGAAAAGCAGATGGTTCTGTTGAAAGATTCAAAGCACTTAGTTGCTAGGGGTTTCTCACAACAATATGGGATTGATTATGATGATACTTTTAGTCCGGTAGTAAAGCTTACTAGTATACGAGTAATACTAGCAATAGTTGCGAGTAAGTATGGGATTTGTGGCAGATGGATGTGAGCAATGCGTTTCTATATGTTGACTTGGATCAGGTAATTTACATGGACTAACCGGAAGGGTTCGTTAGTCACGAGTCGCCTAATTATGTTTGTAAATTAAGGAAAGCCCTCTACGGATTAGAATAGTCAACAAGAGCATGGTTTGGAAAAATTGGAGAGTTCCTAGAGCTAAACGGGTTTGTTCCCACCATGGCAGACACAAGTCTATTTGTTCACAAAGAAGAAAACAAATTTGCTATTGTACTCGTATATATAGATGATTAATAATCACAGGAGACTTAATTGATGTGATCATTCAACTAAAAATAAACTTGAGTATTAGATTTTTTATGAAGGACCTAGGAAGATTACAACACTTTCTTGGAATGGAACTCAAGTATGAAAAAGATTGAATTATCCTTCACTAAAATCGGTATGCAGTAGACCTGCTAGTAAAATATGGTATGGAATGTTGCAAGCCAACAAAGATACCCATGGAACCTAACCTATCATTTAGAACTAATGAAGGAAAAGACTTGCAAGACATGACGATGTATCGAAGGATAGTAGGGAGTCTTATATACCTTACCCTTACGAGACCGGACATATCATATGCGGTCGGTGTTTTGAGTAGGTTCGTATAAGTTCCAAAGAAGCCTTACTTAGATGCGTTACGAATGGTGCTACGATACATCAAATCAGCTCCTAACTATGGAGTTAAGTTCAAGAGGGAGGTAAAGATGGAACTAGTTGGCTATTGTGACGCCGACTATGCACGAGCCCTGTCCACTCGACGTTCCACAATCGGTTATTTTTCTAATTGGATCAAGCGCAGTTGCTTGGTGTAGAAAAAGGCAACCTACGGTATCACTCTCAACAACCGAAGCTAAATATCGAGCAACAGCTATGGCAACCCAAGAGTGTGTGTGGTTACTACAACTCTTGAAAGAATTAAATCAGGAAGTAAGCAATAAAGTGACCATGTTTGGAGATAATATATCCGCAATACAATTGGCAGAAATCCGACTTTTCATGCTCGAACAAAGCATATCGAAGTCCACTACCATTTCATTCGAGAGAAAGTATTAAAGGGAGAAATTAATTTTAAATATTTTAAACACTTTGGATCAAGTTGCAGAAATGTTTACAAAAAGTTTGTCACGAGAAAAGCTTATGAAGTTTTGCAAAGCCATGAACATGAAGGAAGCAAGTGTTGAGAAGGAGTATTAAAGTTGGGCAACACTTTTGGATATATGAGAAAAAGAGGAAGTCCACGCTTGCATGAAGATAAAGTCTCAGAATGTTTAGGAGAAGATAAAGTTTGTTTTTTAATTTAGTCATTATCCTTTAATTTTGAATTCCTGTTATTTAGGTTCTTGATAGGCAAGTATCACTAGTATAAATAGGAGTCTAGTGTTTCAACATTTGGTATTCTCTTCTTTATAATTTTTGGTTAGTCCAATTAATAAAGAAAGCGTTGAGAATTTGTTCCTAATCTCCGGTGTGTTTTTGTTGCAATTTGATCCGTGGTACACTTGTGTTAAGTTTGACAGGCTTCACATCTCACCGTCATGGTCCACGTAATTTGTCCTTTACTCTGATGCAACCTAGGGAGAGTGCCTCAATTCTTCGTGACCCTGGTTATTGTGTAATTTATGGATAATATTGTCTCTTGGTCCCGAAAACACTAGCCTACTATTTCGCGCTCGAGTGAAGAATTAGAATACCGGGGAGTTGCTAATGTCGTACTCGAAACAAGTTGGTTACACAACTTACTTCTGTTGAGTAGATGAAACCACTCACAATTATTGGCTAATCTACTACACTATTAGTGGATGAAAATTGGTCAAAAGCAGAAAACAAGGATTAGTGCAACCACTCCAATAATAATGATGATTCAGATCATGTTTTTCGGTTGTTTTCTTGTTTGCTTTCTTCCTTCAATCTCTATATAAGAGATTGATCTCTGTATTTGTAAACAACACAAAAAGAAATAAAAACCTTCCTAGTTATCGAGAGTGGATGTAGGTCAGAACCGGACCGAACCACTATAAATCTTTGTGTGTTCTTGAGTGTGTGTTGATTGTGTTCGTGTGTGTGATAACATTCGATCCTAACAACTGGTATCAGAGCCAGTGGCTCTCGATCATCACACGAACCAGAAGGAGGTGTACAAGAACAGAGGAGAAGACACTGACCTGTGAAATCAGGAACTAGGGTTCCGATCAGAAGACCGCTGCCGCTAGCACCGCCGACAGCTAGCACCGCCGACCCGTCGTCGCAGGTCCGCCGCCGCCGGTCAGCCGCCTCCAGACGCCGCCCTCTTCACCCGCTGCCACTAGCACCGCCGCCACCGCCGCCCTTTTCACCCGCTGGTTGATAGATCGGAGTTGCAGGTTTGAGGATTCAAGAAGGTGGATAGAGAAGAAAGAAAAAGGAGAAAAAAAAGGGGCTTTCTTTTGAAGAAAGAAAAAGTGAAGCAGAATTATTAGGTGGAGAAAAGCATGCGATTCATTTTTATATGGAAAATTGAGTTTCTTTCAATTTACCAAAAGGACACCTCAACTTTGAACAAAGATCTCATTGTCCATCATAACTTGTCCCTTGCCAATTAAAGCTTGAAACAGATAAGTTTTTTTGTTTCTGATTATTACTTTTGCTCGTATAAATTACTACTTAGCAGCACGAACCCGTTTGGTCAGTAGTAATTTGGTAATTTTTTAATGGCAGAGGACGGTAAAATTAAGATTGATAAGTTTGATGGAAGTGATTATGGATTTTGGAGAATGCAAATTGAAGATTTGTTGTATCAAAAAAGTTTGCATTTACCAATGTTGGGACAACAACCAGATGACATGTACGATGAAGATTGGAAGTTGTTGGATAGACAAGCTTTGGGCGTGGTTAGGCTTTCCTTGGCAAAGAGCGTTGCGTATAACGTTGTCAATTAAACAACCACATATGGTGTATTGAAAGCTTTGTCCAACTTGTATGAAAAACATCTGCTTCCAACAAAGTGTTCCTCATCAAACAATTGGTTAACATGAAGATGAAGGAAGGCATGTCGGTTGCCGCTCACATAAACGAGTTCAACTCGATTATTTCTCGTTTATCCTCAGTAGAAATAAAGTTTGAAGATGAAGTAAAAGCACTCCTCCTTTATCATCCTTGCCCGACAGTTGGTCAGGCACAGTCACAGCTGTTAGTAGTGCATCCGGCACTACCAAACTCACTTTTGAGAGTATTCGTGACTTGATCATAAATGAAGATATCAGACGGAGAAGCAATGGTGAGAATTCTAGTTCTAGTTCTTTATTACACACAGAAAGTAGAGGAAGAAGAAACGAAAGAGGTCATAATCGAGGCAGGTCAAAATCTAGAAGAAGGGGGCAGTCTAAGAACCAAAAAGACATTGAATGTTGGAATTGCAAAGAAAAGGGTCATTTTAGAAGCCAATGTCCAAAACCATCAACATCCAAGAAAGAAGTCAATCATGTTGCATCTGAAGAATCCGATGACACTCTCATATGTTGTGTTGAGAATGATGTGGAATCCTGGATTATGGATTCGGGTGCTTCTTTTCACGCTATCTCATGCCCAGATATGGCAAAGAATCTGCGAACAGGTAACTTTGGTAAAGTTCGTTTAGCCGATGATCAAATGCTTGATATCACAGGTATTGGAAATGTAGACTTGAAGACCTCATTAGGAACTATATGGACATTAAAAAATGTCAGGGTTATTCCTAATTTGAGGAGAAAATTGATTTCAGTTGGAAAATTGGACGATGAAGGGTTCAATGTTCACTTTGGGGGTGGAATATGAAAGTGATCAAAGGCAATATGGTGATTGCCAAAGGAAAGAAGAAAGGCACTTTGTACATGGCAGATGTTTTAGCCGAGGAGGTTCATGCAACGACCTCAGATCCGAGTCCATCAACTTTATGGCACAATCGACTCGGACACATGGGCGGAAAGGGATTGAAGATTTTGGCTCAGAAAGGGAAGTTTCCAGACTTGAAGAAAGTGGAAACCGAATTTTGTGAACCTTGTGTTCTTGGAAAACAAAAAGGAGTTTCTTTTGAGAAAACAGGGAGAACACTAAAAGCTCAAAAATTAGAGCTTGTTCACACGGATGTATATGGACCAACAACAGTTTCATCTCTAGGAGGCTCAAGCTACTATGTTACCTTCATCGACGATTCAACACGCAAGGTATGGGTCTATTTCTTAAACATAAATCTGGTGTATTTGATGCTTTTAAGATATGGAAATCTGCTGTTGAAAATGAAACTAATCAGAAGGTAAAGTGCTTGAAGTCGGACAATGGTGGTGAATACATTAGCAAACAGTTTATCAGCTATTGTGCTAAGAAAGGGATCAAGATGATCAGAACGGTTCCAGGAACTCCTCAGCAAAATGGTGTAGCTGAGAGAATGAACAAAACACTGAATGAGAGGGCTAGAAGCATGAGGTTGAATGCCGGGGTGCCCAAAACATTCTGGGCAGATGCAGTTAACACTGCAGCCTATTTGATTAACCGTTCACCATCTGCTCCCTTGGATTTTAAATTGCCAGAAGAAATGTGGCAAGGAAAGGAGGTAAGTCTCAAACACTTACGAGTCTTTGGTTGTAGTGCTTACGATTTGTTAGATGACAGGGACAAGCTAGACTCAAAGTCTAAGAAGTGCACATTCATTGGTTATGGGTCTGGAGAAATGGGTTACAGGCTTTGGGATAATGAAGGCAGGAAAGTAATCAGAAGCAAGAATGTCGTCTTCAATGAAAATGAATTATACAAAGACAGAAACACCAAGAGACAAGAAGTTCAGAAAGAAAGTGTTGAGTTTGAAAGTGGTGGAAAAAGAAAAGAAGCTTCAGTCAACATTCCAGAAAATGGGAATGAGTCAAGCGACAGTGAGAGCTCTAGGGATGATTCTAGTAATGATTCTGAGGAGGAAGAAGAAGAAGTTGCTCCTCAAACTCCAGAATCCCCAGTAACACCTCAATTTCAACCAAGAAGATCCTCCAGAGTCATCAGACCACCAAACAGATATTCACCATCTGTCAATTACATACTTCTGACAGAAAATGGTGAGCCTCAGTATTATTCAGAAGCCATGGGGATGAAAGATTCATTGCAGTGGGAGCTAGCAATGAAAGATGAAATGAAGTCGCTTGAGAAGAACAAGACCTGGCACTTAACAAAGCTTCCAGCTGGGAAGAAAGCTCTTCAAAACAAATGGGTCTTTAGGGTCAAGGACGAACATGATGGTACCAAACAGTACAAAGCAAGATTAGTAGTCAAGGGGTTTCAACAGAAAGAGGGAAATGATTTCAACGAAATTTTCTCTCCAGTGGTGAAGATGACTACAATCAGACTTGTTCTCAGCATTGTAGCAGCAGAAGGCTTGCATCTAGAGCAGCTAGATGTCAAGACAGCTTTTCTACATGGTGACCTAGATGAAGACATCTACATGACACAACCAGAGGGTTTTCAGGTAAAAGGCAAAGGAAACCTGGTGTGTAAATTGAAGAAGAGCTTGTATGGTCTAAAACAAGCGCCAAGATAATGGTATTTGAAGTTTGACAACTTCATGAGAAGAGTTGGTTACAAGAGATGTGACAATGATCCTTGTTGTTACATTAAGAAGTTCAAGGGTTCTTATATCATTCTACTACTCTATGTAGATGATATGTTGATTGCAGGTTCAGACATGGCAGAAATCAAGAAATTAAAAAAGCAAATGTCTGAAGAATTTGAGATGAAAGACTTGGGAACTGCAAACCAAATACTCGGGATGAGTATTCTTAGAAACAAAGATGGTTCTTTGACACTCTCTCAAGAAAAGTACATTAAGAAAGTGTTAGAGAAATTCAGCCTTGAAGATGCCAAGATCAGAAGCACACCTTTGGGAAGTCACTTTAAGCTTTCTAAAGATCAGTCACCCAAATCAGATGAAGGCAAAGAAGAAATGACTAAAGTTCCTTATGCATCAGCAGTTGGTAGCCTCATGTATGCAATGGTATGCACGAGACCAGATATAGCTCATGCAGTGGGAGTTGTTAGTCGGTTTATGTCCAATCCAGGGAAAGAACATTGGGAAGCAGTTAAATGGCTGCTAAGGTATTTGAAGGGTACTTCAAAAGTGACATTGCAATTTAAAGGAAAAGATGTTATTCTGAAGGGTTTTGCAGATGCAGACCTTGGTGGTTGCAAAGAGTCATATAAAAGCACCACCGGGTATGTCTTTACAGTGGGAGGCACTGCGGTAAGTTGGATGTACAAACTACAGAAAAATGTTGCCCTTTCAACCACAGAAGCAGAGTATATGGCAGTTGCTGAAGCAAGCAAAGAGCTTATATGGTTGAAGAATTTTCTCAACGAACTTGGCAAAGAACAAGATGATTGTGCATTATTCTATGACAATCAAAGTGCAATTCATCTTGCAAAGAATCATGTCTTCCATTCGAAGACGAAACACATACAGCTGAGATATCACTTCATCAGAGAGCAAGTTAGTGAAGGCACTCTAAAGTTGAAGAAGATCAAAGGAAGTGAAAATCCATCTGATATGTTGACTAAGGTTGTCACCTTAGAGAAGTTGAAGCTTTGCATAGCTTCAACTGGCCTTCAGGATAATTGAAGAGAAGGCCGGGGTAACTAGGAAGAAGGAGCTAAGATCAAAAGTTTTTACAGAGATACAGATGCACAGTTGAAGTACAAGTGAAGATTGTTTCGTGGCTTCAAGTGGGAGATTGTTGAGTAGATGAAACCACTCACAATTATTGGCTAATCTACTACACTATTAGTGGATGAAAATTGGTCAAAAGCAGAAAACAAGGATTAGTGCAACCACTCCAATAATAGTGATGATTCAGATCATGTTTTTCGGTTGTTTTCTTGTTTGCTTTCTTCCTTCAATCTCTATATAAGAGATTGATCTCTGTATTTGTAAACAACACAAAAAGAAATAAAAACCTTCCTAGTTACCGAGAGTGGAAGTAGGTCAGAACCGGACCGAACCACTATAAATCTTTGTGTGTTCTTGAGTGTGTGTTGATTGTGTTCGTGTGTGTGATAACGTTCGATCCTAACAACTTCTTGAGCTATTTGTGGCAACCCGCAACACCAATATTGTATACGGTGACAATGTATTAGTAGTTCGTCTTTCTTGTAAATCCGGTGTATCATCAACATGACAAAACATGTAGAGCTCAATATTCATTTTGTTCATGAAAAAACTAAGGTTGATACAATTCGAGTTCTACATATTCTTATTGATGACCAGTATGAAAATATTCTCACCAATGGCTTACTCGTTTCAAGAATAATTTACACATGCAACCATCTGCTTAGACTAAGGGGGTGTATAACCTATATATATATATATGTGTATATATATATATATATATATATATATATATATATATATATATATATATATATAGTTAGTTAGTTAGTTAGTTAGTTAACAATTACGATCTATTGTAATATTCCCTTTCCTAGTTTATCTTCGTTTAGTTAGATTATTGTTGTATATGTACTAATTCAAAATCATGAATGCGGTCATGTAATTATACCACAATTTAGTTTCGAGTTGAATACAATGTCATCCAATGAATTTTTGAAAGGCTGAAAGCTTATGAAGAACGAGTCCAAAACTGAACAAGGAAGAAGAGTGTCATAGTGGATTGTTATTCACTAAAACATATTGAAAGAGGAGAAAGAGGGTACGTGTGAACATTTTAGCAATGAGAGCTGAGTTCAAAGTATGCAGACCTGGAGCATGAGCGGGGTAGAGGTTGAAGGTGTGGAATGGTTGGTTTTAGATGGATATATGTCATATCAGGTGTTACAAGTGTAACGTGTTTGGACATTATGAGTCAAAATGACGAACTAACATTGCTGTGAAGGATAATATGTCCAAGACAAGCTTAGAGGAATGATTATTGGACTAAAGTTGTCAAAGTTCAATAGTAGGAAGGGTTAATTAATAAGGTCGATCTTCTAGTAATTTTGTTTGTTTTTATTTGAGTCGGTCGAGTATTAGGACTGTTTTTGTTATATATTTTGGTTGTAATTTTATCTCCAGATTAGAGGAATTTGATTGGGATTCAAATATTAGCTTGGAGGTCAGGTTAGGATTGGTATAAATATATATTGAGTCTATGATATTGTATTGGCGTGCTTTTGTTATACTAATAAAAGGCGTCGTGAAGACTTTCAACAAAACCAAGTGTACGTCTCTAACTACGTGAAAAATCAAGATCTAGGCCATTAATCCAAGTTTGTAAGTGCGTGAAAGCATGATTCTGTATTTTAGTGCCTAAGGAAGGCATATGCGAATGAAGAAGGCATGTTAAAACATGACTTTAGATATGCATATGTTATACTGGATTATTAGTGCCTAAGGAAGGCATATGCGAATGAGTACAATGTAGGATGCTTACTTTAACAATGTGTTTACTCTCAATTGAATCGCGAGTATATGCCAATTCCGAACCATCACTTAACAATATGTTGAAAAACTGCTCAGCCGTAAATGGAGATAAATCCTGTTTAAATCAGAATTATATATATTATATCAATGAGAAGATGAAAATAAGATCACTCAAAGATTGATAAAAGTATCAACTAGTTTACAGACCGCGTATATGATCATCAGAACATCCTCTCGCAGAAACGGCTGGTGTTTAACAGGTACACTTTCTTCTAAAACTTTAAGCCGCTTATTAGTATACGTAGAGCTACTGCTTGCTTGTGATTCTGACCGTTGTTGCTCCTATACATGGTAAAATCATTTCAACTAAAACAATATACAAAATCATCCATCACTACGTGACGTTTGTGATGTTTCTGCTACACAAGTGGAACTAGACAAGAAAGATCAAACAAATCTGACGTCTTATCTTTGCCTTACCCTATACTAATGCATTTTACCCTTAGTAGAAATAGAGTAAATATAGACATTTAATAAGTTAATTTTATAAAATGTATAAAAATATGTAATCTACATGTTTTTGGAAGGAAAAAAATGAATAAATATTTTGTTTGGAAAAATATGTAACTGACAGTCTTAAGATCGAATAGAGAATTTATAAAACTTCCTAGAATATAAATCTCCCCAAGTGTGTCCTATGTATATAGATGTCGTACAACGACAGGTGAGATATAATTAAGGATTCATGTGTCACTTGATTGTTTCAATTCATTTGTATTGTGATTGTGTAATACTTTGCAACGTCTTTAATACGTGTAAAGTCCTGCTAACATTATATTTATATAAAAAAAGCAACCACAAAATTATGAAAATAAATTAAAATTTTGAACACATATTTCCCTTATACCTTCCCTGAATTTAAGACCCAATCTAGTAAAGAAGCATATGATGATGACACTTATAAACCATATTCAGAGAACTTTCTAGTTAAATGAGAAAAAGTAAATAAGATAGCTTACCTGGTATTTAAGTGCATTTTCAAGTTTACTCACCACCTCGGTCATCAATGTGTTGGGTTCAGAGGTATCTTGGTTAGGTTATTTATCAAAAACAGTTTTTGACAATTATTAATCAGATTAATAACAGTTAACGCAGCGGAGTAATAATAAAATATCAGAATGAACCCGACAGGATCTGGGTTACAAACAATGCAAATACAGAATATAAATAACCTACTGATAAGATATTATATACCTTTGTGGTTAATAATTAACCGTTTGAGACACCGAGGGACAACGAATGAATGCTAGAATCAACGAACACTAAATTGGAACACAGTGGTTGCGGCTCTAAGAGGCGTGATCCACGGTTGCAATCAAATATATCGGTTGTTTGAAAGATACGAAGAGAGATGGAAAGAAGATAATCTTCTGCGTTTCTTTTCTGAGATGATGAAGTTCAGATTCTCTGAAATCAAAATGGAGTGTTGAATGGCTTCAAAATCAGTTTTTGATGCAAGAAAAATTTCTTCACTTTGACAACTGATCGTCCTCTTAATTGAAAGAGCATAGAATGATTATATTCTTTTCTTTTGCTTTTCTTTTGCTTTTCCTTTTGCTTTTCTTTTTGCTTTTCCTTTTGCTTTTTGTTTGTCTGACCATCGTTAACAAGCTCAACGTTGCTAGACCCAATCTCCGCAACTTGAAAGTCATCGTTGAGAACATGAGAACATGACTTGTGTGTTTTCTCTTATGTTTTATGAATTAATACTAAATAATTATAACAATTATAAATTAAAAAAAACCGATATAGTTCGTAAGTGCCAGTTAATCAAATTAAGTGGACTTAATATTTGTTGTCCAAGGTGTAACTCTTACGGGTCATAGCTCGGTTGGCAACGTGACGTAACCGAACCCGTACATAATCCAACAAGCTCCCACTTGGTCGGCATTCGGTTAAATTCCACGTAGACAGTCAGCGGTGCTCTAGCTGCACATGGCTGCCCCCAACAAGGTATGACACTTTAAAGTCATTAATCAAACATCTTTTTCTAGTATCATTTTACTATAACAAGACAATAAACTTATGGTAATCATAGTCATTTATCCTTTCTGTAAAAGACATCAATTGAGTCATTGAGATTAATTCTCATATAGAATTCAATCATTATAGTTCTCGATCTAGATTCAAATTGGTCCAATCAAACACACAGTCAGTTTGGGTGAGGCCTCACACTTCACCAGTTTGAATCAACGAGGGCGCCATGATGTCTAACTGTTACATATAATGTAAGAGTACAGAATCCCTTATTGACTACATACAACTCCCACTGAACTTCAGAATTATTCCCAACCAAAGCCTTTATGACTGGCAGTTACGCGACAGCGGTTGACAGTGATCTAAGAATAACCCTCGGTAAACGGAAGTTCTAGTATGCATCTCAGGTCATAGGATACTAAATGAGTATACCAGTATCAAAGCATCTTAAAATAAAGATGGTTTGTGGCGAGTTACATCCAACGTCATTCATAATGAGGTCTGTGAATTTAGAAGTCAACTCCTTGAGTCTAAATTCAGAATAGTCTTTATTCAGAATTGTTCCCACAAGTCTGACCGACTATGGATAATTTAGAATACAATATCCATGGATTAAACGTATTAAAATTGAACATAGTTATAGGATTCATAATTGTATCTATATCAGTAGATCAAAATGAATTCAAAAGTATAACTGTTTAAAAGTTCATACATCCAAATACTAAATCAAAACATATCACTAGCTAATCTAAGCCCGATTGCATTTCTATGTAAATCATGCTTATTCTGAGTCATGGGCTTAGTAAACGGGTCTGCTAGGTTTTGATCTGTGTCAATTTTTCTTATCACGATATCTCCTTGTTTCACTATGTCCCGTATATAGTGAAACTTCCTCTGAATGTGCTTGGCCCTGTGATGAGATCTGGGCTCTTTGGCTTGAGCAATAGCACCTGTGTTATCACAAAATATCTCGATTGGTTGCTGAATACTTGGAACCACATCGAGATCGGCTATGAACTTCTTCATCCAAGCAGCTTCCTTTGCAGCATCAGATGCTGCAATGTATTCAGATTCAGTAGTAGAATCTGCCACCACACTTTGCTTGGAACTTTTCCAAGAGATGGCTCCACCATTGAGTGTGAATACAAAACCAGATTGTGAGCGAGAGTCGTCTCGGTCAGTTTGAAAACTAGCATCAGTGTAACATCTTACAGTGAGCTGTTCTTCAACTCCTCCAAATATTAAAAACATGTCTTTAGTCCTTCTCAAGTACTTCAGAATGTTCTTAACTGCAGTCCAATGGGCAAAGCCAGGGTTTTGCTGATAACGGCTAGTAATGCTCAAAGCATACGAGACGTCAGGTCTAGTGCACAGCATAGCATACATGATGGAACCGATCGCTGAAGCATATGGAACCTTTTCCATTCGCTTAATATCAATGTCTGTTGAAGGAGATTGCGATTTGTTCAACACGGTACCTTTAGTCATTGGAACACCTCCTTTCTTGGAGTTTTCCATCTTAAAGCGTGTCATCATTTTGTCTATGTATGTGCTTTGACTAAGCCCTAGAAGTCGCTTAGATCTATCCCTATAGATCTTTATTCCTAGAATGTAAGCAGCTTCTCCAAGATCTTTCATTGCAAAACAAGCTCCTAACCATTTTTTAACATCGTTAAGCATTGAGATATTGTTTCCAATGATCAGTATATCATCCACATACAATATGAGGAACGATATAGTGCTCCCACTAGCCTTTTTGTAAACACAAGGCTCATCTTCACTTTTGACAAAACCGAATTCGACGATTCTCTGATCAAAATGAAGATTCCAGCTACGGGATGCCTGTTTAAGTCCATAAATAGACTTATTCAGTTTGCACACCTTATTTGGATATTGTGGATCGACAAAACCATCAGGCTGAACCATGTAGACATCTTCAGAGAGATGTCCATTTAGAAAAGCGGTTTTGACATCCATTTGCCATATCTCGTAATCATAGTACGCGGCTATGGCAAGCAATATCCTTATCGATTTGATCATAGCAACGGGTGAGAAAGTTTCATCATAGTCAACACCTTGAGTTTGAGTGAAACCTTTCGCAACTAGCCGTGCTTTATAGGTGTGTACATTTCCATGCATGTCGGTTTTTCTCTTGAAAAGCCACTTGCTCCCTACAGCCCGTGAACCGGGAGGTAGCTCAACCAAGTCCCAGACATGATTGTCTCGCATGGATTGCATCTCGGCGTTCATGGCATCTAGCCATTTCGCAGATTCCGGATCTGAGATAGTAGATTTGTAGTTAGTAGGTTCATCACCAGAATCAGCTACTACCAGAACCTCAGGACCCTCTAGATTCCAAAGATATCTGTCAGGTTCTTTGCGAGTTCTGCTACTTCTGCGAACGCTTGTGTTTATATCTGGATCATTAACAATTTCTTGTTGTTCAGACGCACCGACTACTTCAGCGTTTGTTTGTGGTTCTCGAATTTCTTCAAGATCCACAATATTACTTCCAGTTCCTCGATCAAGAAACTCTTTCTCGAGGAAATGTGCCTTCCTTTTGATGGAAATCATATTTGCATCAGGATGGTAAAAGTAATACCCGCTTCTATTATAGTATCCAACGAAAATAGCTTTTTCGCCTCGAGGATCTAGCTTGTCATTAGACTCACTAGTGACATAAGCATCACATCCCCATACTCTAAGGTAAGACAAATTGGGTTTAGACCCATGCCATATCTCATATGGAGTTTTATCTACCTTCTTAGTTGGTGCCAGATTGACAAGGCAGGCGGCGGTCATAAGAGCATAAATCCAAAAGGAGTGAGGTAAGTTAGTTCTACACATCATCGATCGAACCATATTAAGTAGGGTTCGATTTCTCCTCTCACTCACGCCATTAAGTTGGGGTGTGCCGGGTGGAGTGAACTGTGAAACAATTCCACATTCCTTTAGATGATCAATGAACTCTTGGCTTAGGTATTCTCCACCTCGATCTGATCGAAGTACTTTGATAGTCTTATCAAGTTGGTTTTCTACTTCGTTCTGAAACTCTTTGAACTTTTCAAAGGTTTCATGTCTATGCTTCATAAGGTAGACATAGGCGTATCGACTATAATCGTCAATAAACGTAACAAAGTATCTTTCGTGATTTCTAGACATGGTTCTGAAAGGACCACATACATCAGAGTGTATAAGTGCTAACAGATCCTTGGCCCGTTCACCAACATGGGTGAAAGGATCCTTTGTGAGTTTGCCAGCTAAGCAAGATTCGCATTCATCAAAAGATTCATGTCCTGTGGATTCAAGAATCCCTTCGGACTGAAGCCTTTTCACACGGGCCTTGCTTATGTGGCCAAGTCTACAATGCCATAGAAACGTATCGTTAATTCCAGATTTGATACGTTTAGAAAGATTATATACATTATTGTTTGTTTGAATATCAATCTCATAAATACCACTTCGAGGTTTAGCCTCAAAATAAAAGATATCATTCAAGTAGGCAGAAATAACAGCATCATTAAAAACATACTTGAATCCTTGTTCAAACAATAAAGAAACTGAAATAATGTTTCTGGTTAAACCAGGAGCAAACAAACAATTATTTAAAGTAATTACAAGACCAGATGGACAAGAAAGATGATATGTTCCAGTTGCTAGAACCGGTACTCTTTTCCCATACCAACGATGAGCTCCATGTTGCCTTGTTTCAGTTTCTTCCACTTTTCAGGCTCCTGCAAGACATTAATGATGTGGTAACCACATCCAGTATCAAATACCCATGTGTTGCTGGAAACAGTGAAAAGTTCAATAACATAAATCAGAATACCTGAAGAAGAGCCTTCACCATTGGCCTTCTTCACCTTCAGCTTGGCTAGATAGTCAGGACAGTTACGTCTCCAGTGTCCCATCTTATTGCATTCAAAACAGTGTCGCTCCTCAGGAGGGGGCGCTGCTTTGTTTTTAGCCAGCTGTTTGTTGTTGGTGGCAGGCTTGGCAGCAACAACTTTACCCTTACCCTTATTGTTATAAGTTTTCTTCTTGGGGTTTGGTTTCCTAACACCAGTAGATCGGACCATCAACATTTGACTGGCTTTACCTGGTATGTTTTGCTAAGCAGTTTTGAGCATACCGTGTAGTTCAGCTACACTCTTAACCCATGCATTCATATTAAAGTTCATTATGAACTGGTCGTAAGAACTAGGCAAGGAGTTCAAAATGAAGTCTACTGCCATTTCATCTTGCATAGGATAACCAAGTTTGGCCATTTGGTCGATGTACCCTTTCATTTTAAGCACATGGGCACTAACAGGCGAGCCTACTTGCATTTTGCAGGATATAAGCTGCTTCATGGTGTCATAGCGCTCTTGTCGGGCCTGTTTCTGAAACATGCCCTTAAGTTGCTCAATCATGTCAAATGCAGCCATGTCCTCCATGTTCTTCTGGAGATCAGGAGACATGGTGGCTAGCATAAGGCATGCTACCTCATCGGCATCCTCCTTAAATTTTTCCCAAGTTCTACGGGCTGCGGCCGTATTGTTTTCAGCCTCGTTGGGAACAGCGCTATCTATAACATAGAGCTTTTTCGCCATCTTGAGAACCAATCTCAGATTGCGGTGCCATGCGAGAAAGTTGGTGTTATCAAGTTTCTCTTTCTCAAGAATAGACTTGAGAATGAAGGAGTTGTTGGTTTCTGAAGACATCTATAAGCAAAATAAATTAATTAGTATTTTCGATGTATTGTTTCCTTATTTTAATTAATGACCCATTTACAGTAATTTTAAATAAGGAATGAGAATCTGGCTTGGTCAGTCACTAAAGGCAGCTGGGGCACGCAACATTAGTAAGTGATTAGGCAGACTGACAATATTATCAATTGTGAAAATTGCACAACTCTCGTGTATGAGGCCGTAACGACAACATTTGTCAATGCATTGATACGTTTAGCCTCATCTATGCCCACTTTTCTCACTAGACAGCTGTGGCACGTAACTAGAGAGAAAAGTAATAGTCATCCTAAAACAGTTACTTGTGAAAGGGTCGGATGTGTCAACAAAACCCTTGCACCTTGGAAGAATAAACTACATATCAAGTGCGGTGCTGTGGCTCCAAACACTGATGTTTCGCTTAATGTTCCAAGTGTTCCTTATTTTAGGGTGGCATAGACTATTGATTTTTATCTATGGGATCCAATTTTAGTGTTTACCGAATAGGGTCAAACACAACGTATAATTAAGTTATACGTGCGTCGTAAAATTTAGTTTTACAATATATAGTTCGTGATAATAAATGACGAACCCTTTCAGCTCTCGGGACACCAGATTTTAATATCCTATTAAAACTAGGTTCATCGCGAGATAGACAACCGATTTTTAAGTTGATAATTTTAAATTATTAAGATTTAAGTTTTAAAATTTAAACTAATTTTAAATTTGAAAACTTATCTAGTTATCCTTTTAAAAGGATAATTAATTTTAATTTAAAAATATCAAGTTTTAAGTTTTGAAATTCAAACTAATTTTGAATTTGAAAACTTATTCGATTATCCCATTTAAAACAAACAATTTGTTTTAATAATTTAACAAGTTGTAAAAATAAGTTAAAACTTGTTATTTATTTTGATTGTAAAAAATTTTTTTTTTTTTAATTAATTAATTAGTTTGATATTTAGGTTGGGTAATATAAAATAAAGCAACCATAATAGCAAAGTAATATGTAAATCTAATGGCTATGATTGTTTGATCTCGCTAGAGCCAAATAGCGAGATCAAGCTAGGTCACGGGTGAAAACACAAAACAACCACAAGGATGGACCTAAGTGCATCTAGTTGTCTTGATGGCTCCCACTGACTCCTTGATTTGTCCTGCTTCCAGTTTTGACTTCGGGTCTTCAAAATATTACAATATTTACAAAAGAAATACAAAATAAAAGAAAACTCTAATCTATTACAACTTTGAGCCATCAAATGGGCCAAAAACCATAAAACCAAAAACTTTAACAATAACAAATCACATCACAACCATTCAACCACAGGGTCTAGCCAGATTTACAAATTAAAACACAATCAAAATAATACGGACAATCGTTTGGTTAATAAATATTTAACCAAAATAAACAAGTTGCCCAAAATAATATAAATCAGAAACTTCAAATAATTTTAAAGTTTGTGTTCTATAACCAGTTAACAGACCGGATCTGATTTGCATGTTGTAAGCCTGGCTCTGATACCACTGTTGGGTTCAGAGGTATCTTGGTTAGGTTTATTTATCAAAAACAGTTTTTGATAATTATTAATCAGATTAATAACAGTTAACGCAGCGGAGTAATAATAAAATACCAGAATGAACCCGACAGGATCTGGGTTACAAACAATGCAAATACAGAATATAAATAACCTACTGATGAGATATTATATACCTTTGTGGTTAATAATTAACCGTTTGAGACACCGAGAGACAACGAATGAATGCTAGAATCAACGAACACTAAATTGGAACACAGTGGTTGCGGCTCTAAGAGGCGTGATCCACGGTTGCAATCAAATATATCGGTTGTTTGAAAGATACGAAGAGAGATGGAAAGAAGATAATCTTCTGCGTTTCTTTTCTGAGATGATGAAGTTCAGATTCTCTGAAATCAAATGGAGTGTTGAATGACTTCAAAATCAGTTTTTGATGCAAGAAAAATTTCTTCCCTTTGACAACTGATCGTCCTCTTAATTGAAAGAGCAGAGAATGATATATTATTTTCTTTTGTTTTTCTTTTGCTTTTCCTTTTCCTTTTCCTTTTGCTTTTTGTTTGTCTGACCATCCTCTTAATTGAAAGAGCAGAGAATGATTATATTCTTTTCTTTTGTTTTTCTTTTGCTTTCCTTTTCCTTTTCTTTTTGCTTTTCCTTTTGCTTTTTGTTTGTCTGACCATCGTTAACAAGCTCAACGTTGCTAGACCCAATCTCCGCAACTTGAAAGTCATCGTTGAGAACATTGAGAACATGACTTGTGTGTTTTCTCTTATGTTTATGAATTAATACTAAATAATTTATAACAATTATAAATTATAAAAAAAAACCGATATAGTTCGTAAGTGCCAGTTAATCAAATTAAGTGGACTTAATATTTGTTGCCCAAGGTGTAACTCTTACGGGTCATAGCTCGGTTGGCAACGTGACGTAACCGAACCCGTACATAATCCAACACAATGGACGTTCTTCACGATTTATTTTTATACATCTATAAGCTATTGCTGTAAACGTCTTCAAAGATTTAAGATTTATTTCATCCTGTATATTAGCATAAATAAGCTCACTTATTTTTTTCTTTATATTATTGTCGCACCAAACCGGCTAATGGTTGAAGTTTATCATTTTTGTTGTTGCCAATTATAGAGAGTCTTCCACACAACGTCTCAAACAATACAACGCCAAAAGAGTATACATCAGACTCTTTTGTTAAATATCCCATCTCCGCATATAGTGGGTCACTATATCCAATCGTGCCAACAGCGTTGGTAACAAGAAATGTGTACTTTTGGTTAGCAGGACCGAATTTTGACAGACCTAAATCCGAGATTCTGGCGTTCCAGTTTTCTTCTAAAAGGATGTTGGAACTCTTGATATCACGGTGCAATACTCTTTGATTTGTCTCCCCAGGATTATGAAGATACGCCAGCCCCAATGCATATCTTGAGACGTTGAGTCCATGAGATCGATATTATTGTTGTTGAGATGCATGTCTAGACTTCCCCTAGACGCATACTCATATATGAGAATCTTCTCACCACTGTCGTCACAAAACCCTAATAGCGAAACAATATTTTCGTGTTTGTATTGAGAAAGTGTAACAACCTCCTTCCAAAATTCAGGGTTTCCTTGACCAAATGCACGATCTAAACGCTTTATAGCAACAACGGTATGCCCCTCGGAGTGCTCTAGTTCTCCCCGATACACCTTCCCGTATCCTCCTCTCCCTATGCATTTGTCTTCAGCAAAGTCATTGGTTGCCAATTTTATAGCTCCTAGATGTATTTTCAAATGTTCAAACTCTTTTATTAGTGGCATCATCATTTTGATTGAAAGAAAAAAAGAGCTCCAAACCGAACAAGAATAAGAAAGAAAAAGAAGAACTTCAAGCAATATAGCAACCAACGAGCTTGAGGGCATAAAGTAATCTCTCATACATAAAATAAGTCATGATTGACAGGTGCATTATATAAAAAGTAAAATATTCCAGCTGTTAGTCATTAATTAGAGATAATATATAATATTTAGCATTTAGATAAATAATATTTTAATCGCACTATAGAGTTTTCATATTACTTTGCTCACTAATTATATTAACTTTAAATTGCAATGTCGATAACGTGAGAAGATAGTACTGTAGCTAAGAGTACTATCCTCTCTACATGTGGTACTACTTCTGAAATCGCCTCTTTTCGACTGAATTCGTTCAGATTACAAATCAGAGGCTCAGATCTGCAAATATAAACCGGAGAAAGTGGATCGGGCTCCGACATGGCTGCACCACGGTTCTTGTTGCCCCGCCAAGGCTCGAGCCGAGTTTCTCACAACCTCCGTGACTTATGCTCGGAAAAACCATATGCAGATAACAAGATCTTCATCGCCAAAGAGATAGAGCGTGTGCATGTGCGTGTGTGTGTGTGTGTTTGAGAGGGGATATTTGGTCATTTTCCATTGATATTGTTGTATGTTATTGTTGTTGTTGATGCTTTAAGGGCTGTTGATTGATGGTGATAATTGGGGGTTGAAATCATGGGCTCAACATGATCCGGTGGTGGATGATGTGATGGCGTGAGAGGTGGCAACCGCCCTTTTGAAACCTCCGCCCTCTCGCCGGAGCCTCATTCGTTTTCCGAGCATATAATATCGCCCCCAATTAGGTGTCATGAGGGTGGTGATTCTAATTTGTAGTGGTGACTGGTGACGATGGACGTTTCACTTTTCACCTTGTTTTTGTTGCTTATTTACGTAATGGGGACTGGGCTTTATGGGCTTCTAATTTTCTTAGAAGAAGTTTTTTGGAAAAAGGGAATAGACGATTGTTTTTTCTTTTTTTTGTTAAAGTTATGATATAATTTAAAAAAAACCGGAGATGTATTAAAATTTTGAGTATTTTTTGTGCCTTAGGCTATATCGATGCAAATTAGGTACTAATGAACCACACAGAATATATGTAACGATATTAAGTGACGGTAGTTTTTACGATAAGGGATGCTTTAAGGTTTTACGTGATAGTGATAGCTGTCACGATACGTTTTTATATGTGCATTCTGATATTTCGAGTCATGACGGGATCCCGCCGCAATGCGCGGAGATGAAAATCTAGTTGTGTTTATATAACCTTCAAAAAAAAAAAAAAACTAATTGTGTTTATATCGTGGGAAGATGCAACGTATGATTGATTGTAACACGTCAGCCAAATTTGAATGTTTAATACTTTTTGTTGTTTATGTTTTAGTAAAGAACACTATCGGCAAATTTTATAACTAGAAAAATATATAAGTTAATTAAGAAGCGGCCCACGCGCTAAAGTACTCTTAGACATAAGGATCCGGAAAAGGCAACACTCGATGTTGGAAAAATAATAAAGAATCTGTTAAAAAAAGGAAGAAATTAGACACAAAAATTTATTTGTGATTATTTTTAATACAAATATTTTTTAACCGCTAAATGATCACTGACGGACAACTGACATATCCGATTATCTCCATTACTTGAGTACGGAACCTTGGTGCACTAAACTGACACATCCCCAAACAAAAGCTTGATCGGAGGGTGTTTATTCGATACTTATAATGTTTAATGGTTTATTTTATACGAATATTAGTATCAAACATGTGTAGTTTGAGTGTGTTAATGTGTGCAGGTGCTAAAAGACAAAAGTACATATTTTGGGATCTTTACGGAAGTATTGGAGCTAGTGGAAGGACTGGATGTGCAATTACACGAAAGATGGAGTAAAATCAAGTCAACTAGGCACCATCGTATCAGTCACCGTATCCACCGGCGTATCATACTTTGACCACCGTATCAGTCACCGTATCCACCACCGTATCATACGCTGGTCACCGTATCCATCACCGTATCATAAGCTGGTCACCGTATCAGCCATCGTATCCTGAACAAAATCCAGTGAAAGAGCTATGTAAAACTTCACACCCGGAGTATGTTACCCCGGGCCGGCGTTTGATACGCCGGTCACTCTAACCGCCTCCGGATTTGAGGATTTTCTTCCCTATTTGAACCCAATCATTAGGGTTTCGAAAGAGACTTATCCCCTACTAATTTTAAAGGTTTTGAAGGCATTTTTAAGAGCTTTTTCACCACGGTTTCACCCGAATCAAGCATTAACAACATTCAATCAAGCATTCAAGATCCAATCATGCTAATGAGCGGCTAATCTTGTTCGTATTCGCATTCCGGATGAGAGTTCTTGTAAACGAAGCATTAGGTTTGGTTTGAACTGATGTTTTGGGTTATGTTCTTTTGACACAAGAATAATCTTGTTCGTATTCGCATTAGTCTCTCTTTAAGTTAGGACAAGTGTAGCTTAGATTACTAAATGGAACACGTCAAGGTAATTTGACCCATTTGCCTTATAGACTGTGTATGACCGCAGTAACTTCACGTGCTATAATAGCAGCAATCTTACGGCCAGAGTTTCTAGACCGTGAACGGATTTGACGAGAAGCCATTCTGAAAGATCATTAAGAATTCTCATGGAATTTGAGATATTCAACATGAAAACGACAATCAAGAATTTGGCATAATAGCAATGAGACGTTCCAGGTGTAATCGTTTGATTCGTAAATCAAAGCGAGTATGTTGACTAATCAAAGTATTGAGTCAGTCATAACTTTATTGAAGACATGCGTACCTATAAGCAGATACTCATCCCGAGAGTTCCCAGGTAAGGTAAACAGGTCCATCGGTTGATTTGGATTTATACGAATACCTTGCCTAGACAGAACACCTCGAGATACAGGCATCACGCTCTTCCAGCATTACATGTTTCAAGTTGTAAGACACAGACTTTGACGAATTTGGAAACCATGAATAACAATCGAGTTTTGGAGTTTGAAATCACTTGAATTAGGCACACAATGCCTTAGAATATGATTTAAGATTCGTGTGTGTATTGATAGGAATCAAGGTATAAGAGGAATCATATAATGCATATAACTTCTTAATCTTAGTCAATCTCTAACTAAGGCAATTTACTTTGTGCAACTATTGTGTGTGGCTATAGGCTAGATGCAATTCCTAACTCACTATAACCAATGGCTCTGATACCAATCTGTCACACCCTCAGATTCCGGGTCTGGAATCTATCACGGAGGGGTGAGCAAACAGGATCGAACACAGTAGTTACACATGAGATGCAGTTTTCTATATGATAAGTTTTAGATAATCAATCAATTATTATTCAGAGCATTAGATATTATACGCAGCGGAAATAATATATATATTGTATCTTAACAATACGTCTAATCATGTCTTATCAATAACCAATATGTATCTGGAGCTCTTATATGATCCTACGTGCATGTCCAAAAGCTCCTAGTAGATACATGAGAATACATGTAAATCAAGTGTCAACACAGGGTTGGTGAGTTCATAGGTAAGTAAAACACATTGATAAAACATCATTTATCATCAAGTAGGATTTACTGTAAAAGTGTGAGTTTAATTTACTCACCGGTATATGAATAGCCTGTCGAAACCCTTTTTAATAAGGTGAACCCGCTATCCCACATACCCACTATGTACAAGCCCAACAAATCCTTCACATAGGATTTGCCCATGTATCATAGTTTAATATCATTTTCATGTGTATATTATGTTATTTATAATAATTCAAATCAGAGGGCGTGAATCCTCTCTTTACATTTATCCTCATATGGGTTGTAAGTGGAACTATAATGGCAAAACTTATATAGCGCACAATCTGCCTTCTCACACCAGAATAGTCATCCCGAATGACAGCGAGATCTTTATGCATCTGATAAGGACCACATGTCCAAACCTTGTGGGGGTCAGTCACTCCCCGATAGTACTATCCAAAAGATCCCTGCCTTGTTAATAGTCCAGTTTACCGAGAAGGATTTTCATAATAACCATATGTAATCATAAATGTGATTCAATTATTATTTAACATAATACATAAAAATAATTTGTAAATTTAATTACAACATGTATTCTAGGCCCAAAATATTAAATGATTAAAAAGGGGAATAGTTATGAACTCACCTCAGTCCTTGTGTATTGTTGACAAGCTAGTAAATTCCTGCTAAGGAATTATAATTCAATAAGCAAACAGATACAAATCCAAAACCAAAATAAGTTAGATCTTGAACCTGGTGTTCAATTGATCTAGGGTTTGGTTTTCTAGGATTTGTTATAAACATATAATTAAATCATTTAATTATTTTTGTCAATTCTTTAGATACTAAAGATTCACATTTCACAATATTTGATAAATAATGATTTTAATATATCATTATATTCTAGATAAATCTTAGATGTTATTTAAATATGTAAATTTATATTTAATTTTGTAAGATTTTATAAAAAACTCAAATAACATGCACTCTGCACCTCTAAAAGTATTATTATTGCATTGGTCGTATAGTCAATTCAATTATATTAAATTATCTAACATTTTGTTAAAAGAACTACATAGGAAGCATCTATGTGTTTATGTTTTTAACCTTAAAAAATATTCTCCATTTTAAATTAAAAGGTTTTTTTATAATCTTCTTTAAAAAATAAAAAATATAGAATTTTTTTGTGAATAAATAAATGTGTCAGTTAAAATTTAAAGAAACAAAGAGTCAACAATGACAATAGAATTTTTTGTTTCGTTGAACATTAAATATCACAATAGTTACAATATCATAAATATATATATATTTTAGTTAGTGGCCGGTTTTATTTAATGTTCGAATACCTATTAAGTGGACATTCAAACTTTCGGTTTGGGTTGGACAAGGTTAAATAATTAACGTCACTGTAATTAATAAAGCTAATAGCTAAAATTAGGGTTTCAAGGTTGTTATTACCACAAAAAGTTAAATCACATTTTAATATCCATTTAGGGGGAAAAAAATTAAAGCACCTAATTCATACTCGTGTTTTCATTTGTTTTTCAAACAAAACATGTGTAAATGATATTTCCAAAGCAACTCCAAAAGTCTAGGTGGTCAACGTTAGTAAACATAAAGGGCAAGTCAAAAAACCATAACATACATTACATATTACATATAGAAAACGAGGGTCACTTGATAATGCAACCTATATATTTAATCATATAATTGACATGGTTAATAGTCTGAATCGTTCCTATCGTTCGCATGCTAAAAGCACCTTTTATTTAAAACTAGGTTAATCCATGGAGCTAGTGGAAGGACTGGATGTGCAATTACACGAAAGATGGAGTAAAATCAAGTCAACTAGGCACCATCGTATCAGTCACCGTATCCACCGGCGTATCATACTTTGACCACCGTACCAGTCACCGTATCCACCACCGTATCATACGCTGGTCACCGTATCCATCACCGTATCATAAGCTGGTCACCGTATCAGCCATCGTATCCTGAACAAAATCCAGTGAAAGAGCTATGTAAAACTTCACACCCGGAGTATGTTACCCCGGGGCCGGCGTTTGATACGCCGGTCACTCTAACCGCCTCCGGATTTGAGGATTTCTTCCCTATTTGAACCCAATCATTAGGGTTTCGAAAGAGACTTATCCCCTACTAATTTTAAAGGTTTTGAAGGCATTTTAAGAGCTTTTTCACCACGGTTTCACCCGAATCAAGCATTAACAACATTCAATCAAGCATTCAAGATCCAATCATGCTAATGAGCGGCTAATCTTGTTCGTATTCGCATTCCGGATGAGAGTTCTTGTAAACGAAGCATTAGGTTTGGTTTGAACTGATGTTTTGGGTTATGTTCTTTTGACACAAGAATATAATCTTGTTCGTATTCGCATTAGTCTCTCTTTAAGTTAGGACAAGTGTAGCTTAGATTACTAAATGGAACACGTCAAGGTAATTTGACCCATTTGCCTTATAGACTTGTGTATGACCGCAGTAACTTCACGTGCTATAATAGCAGCAATCTTACGGCCAGAGTTTCTAGACCGTGAACGGATTTGACGAGAAGCCATTCTGAAAGATCATTAAGAATTCTCATGGAATTTGAGATATTCAACATGAAAACGACAATCGAGAATTTGGCATAATAGCAATGAGACGTTCCAGGTGTAATCGTTTGATTCGTAAATCAAAGCGAGTATGTTGACTAATCAAAGTATTGAGTCAGTCACAACTTTGTTGAAGACATGCGTACCTATAAGCAGATACTCATCCCGAGAGTTCCCAGGTAAGGTAAACAGGTCCATCGGTTGATTTGGATTTATACGAATACCTTGCCTAGACAGAACACCTCGAGATACAGGCATCACGCTCTTCCAGCATTACATGTTTCAAGTTGTAAGACACAGACTTTGACGAATTTGGAAACCATGAATAACAATCGAGTTTTGGAGTTTGAAATCACTTGAATTAGGCACACAATGCCTTAGAATATGATTTAAGATTCGTGTGTGTATTGATAGGAATCAAGGTATAAGAGGAATCATATAAGGCATATAACTTCTTAATCTTAGTCAATCTCTAACTAAGGCAATTTACTTTGTGCAACTATTGTGTGTGGCTATAGGCTAGATGCAATTCCTAACTCACTATAACCAATGGCTCTGATACCAATCTGTCACACCCTCAGATTCCGGGTCTAGAATCTATCACGGAGGGGTGAGCAAACAGGATCGAACACAGTAGTTACACATGAGATGCAGTTTTCTATATGATAAGTTTTAGATAATCAATCCATTATTATTCAGAGCATTAGATATTATACGCAGCGGAAATAAATATATATATTGTATCTTAACAATACGTCTAATTATGTCTTATCAATAACCAATATGTATCTGGAGCTCTTATATGATCCTACGTACATGTCCAAAAGCTCCTAGTAGATACCTAAGAATACATGTAAATCAAGTGTCAACACAGGGTTGGTGAGTTCATAGGTAAGTAAAACATTGATAAAACATCATTTATCATCAAGTAGGATTTACTGTAAAAGTGTGAGTTTAATTTACTCACCGGTATATGAATAGCCTGTCGGAACCCTTTTTAATAAGGTGAACCCGCTATCCCACATACCCACTATGTACAAGCCCAACAAATCCTTCACATAGGATTTGCCCATGTATCATAGTTTAATATCATTTTCATGTGTATATTATGTTATTTATAATAATTCAAATCAGAGGGCGCGAATCCTCTCTTTACATTTATCCTCATATGGGTTGTAAGTGGAACTATAATGGCAAAACTTATATAGCGCACAATCTGCCTTCTCACACCAGAATAGTCATCCCGAATGACAGCGAGATCTTTATGCATCTGATAAGGACCACCTGTCCAAACCTTTGTGGGGGTCAGTCACTCCCCGATAGTACTATCCAAAAGATCCCTGCCTTGTTAATAGTCCAGTTTACAGAGAAGGATTTTCATAATAACCATATGTAATCATAAATGTGATTCAATTATTATTTAACATAATACATAAAAATATTTGTAAATTTAATTACAACATGTATTCTAGCCCCAAAATATTTAAATGATTAAAAAGGGGAATAGTTATGAACTCACCTCAGTCCTTGTGTATTGTTGACAAGCTAGTAAATTCCTGTTAAGGAATTATAATTCAATAAGCAAACAGATACAAATCCAAAACCAAAATAAGTTAGATCTTGAACCTGGTGTTCAATTGATCTAGGGTTTGGTTTTCTGGAATTTGTTATAAACATATAATTAAATCATTTAATTATTTTTGTCAATTCTTTAGATACTAAAGATTCACATTTCACAATATTTGATAAATAATGATTTTAATATATCATTATATTCTAGATAAATCTTAGATGTTATTTAAATATGTAAATTTATATTTAATTTTGTAAGATTTTATAAATATTTAAAATTTTTAAATCTAATTTGTATTTATCTGATCAAGATAATTCATAATTAATATTATAACGTCCATTAATAAATTATGATTTAAATTATTATTAAAAATCCATTTTTAAAAATAACAATTTATAACACTTGTAACAATTTTATAAATAATAAATAAATAAGATTTTTAAAGAAATAATTTTCCAAAAAATAATTATATAACTTCTAGAATAAACAAAGTTTATAAAAATTATTTTTGTAATTTTTAATAATTTTTCTGTATTTTTAATTGGCTCAAAAAGGCTTAAAAAAATAGGTGTGGGGGCAAGGGTTCGAACCCTTGACCTCTAGCTTTGCAAATGACCCAAGAACCAGTGAACCAAAGGCCTAAGCCGCGCTAAGAACTGGTTTCTAATTCTTTTAAACAGCTTCAATCCCCTTCCCCTAAATACATAAACCCTAGAATTTGATTTGATCCAAATTGACCCCGAATTCAAATCTGTTAATGACTATAATCATGGGGCTTTTGTTCCCCATGATGATTCGAGTTGGATTGTAGGTTCAATTACCTGTTTTGAAGCTTTAAATAACAAGAACAGATGCAGAAAGCCTTCGACCGAGGTTCGAATCAGTTTGATGTGAAATTGTTGATTTTAATCAAATTAATTTCACAGGAAGTTTCCAATGATGTTATTGAGCAAAAGCCCTCAAACAATTTCGGGTTTTGAAGTTCGAACAGGGGTGTTCGAGTAGCTACAGGTCGCGGTCGAGTGAGGTAGCCAAATCGATATGTTTGTATGTTTTTAGATCAAATGAAAGTCGATGGAAGTGTTTAAATGCCCAATCAATCGTTAGTGTGCATTTACTTTTGATTATAATTATTGTTCAGTGCGTTTTCTTGGTGGTGGTCGAGCGAAAGTTTTGGTCGAGTGGGAATTGCTTTAAACCGACCACATTACTCAATTTGAGGTGGCCCCCAAGTTCGATTCAAGCACGAGATATTGTCGGGATGGTTGAATCGAGTCAAAACCGCGTATTTGTGGCTTTTGGAATCGCCGGAGGGCCGCCGGAATAGTGGCCGGAGGGGATCGACGGGGGACGGGCGGCGGATTGGGTGTTTTTAAAAAATTACACATATGGTCCCTGAACTTTCCAGAGCTTATTATTTCATGTTAAAAGTTTTAAAACAAGTTTTAAAATTAACATTTTTAACCCAAAACTTTTGGGGTTTAATTAATAATAAATCTTATTATTAGTATTATTATTATTATTAATGTTATTATTAATAATAGTGATAATAATATCATTATTATTATAATATCAAATATATATATATATATATATATATATATGTTTTTCATAAATTAACGAATTTTTTTTCCGGGTTGTCACATCATCCTACAGTTGAGGAATTTTCGTCCCGAAAATTAAGATGTTCTGGCAACATCCTTGAACAGGTTAGGATGCTTGCGTATCATTTCGTCCTCTCGTTCCCAAGTGAACTCAAGACCACGCCAGGAGTTCCATCGAACTCTGACAACCGGAATCTTGCTATGCTTAAGTTGTTTAACTTCCCTATCCATGATTTCAACCAGTTCCTCAATAAATCTGAGTTTCTCATCTACTTATAGTTCCTACAAAGGCACAACCAGGGATTCATCGGATAAACACTTCCTTAGATTGGATACGTGATAAACATTGTGCACACCACCAAGTTCAGCAGGTAGATTTAATTCATAGGCTACTGGGCCGATCCTTCTGACAATTTCAAAAGGTCCCACGTAGCGAGGGTTCAATTTCCCTCGTTTCCCAAAGTGTATAACTCCCTTCCAGGGAGATACCTTTAGCAAAACTTTATCTCCTTCCTGAAATTCAAGTGGCTTACGGTGTTTATCAGCGTAGCTTTTCTGGCGATCCCTGGCAGCAACCATGTGTTCTCTTATCTGGATAATTTTCTCATGAATTTCAAGATCAATTCTGGGCCAGTAAGTTGACTATCTCCAACTTCTGTCCAGCAAAGCGATGATCTACATTTACGTCCATATAAGGCTTCGAATGGTGCCGCCTTGATGCTCGAATGATAGCTATTTTATATGAGAATTCTACCAAAGGTAGATGACCTTCCAAGTTCTTTCCAAAATCAATAACACAAACCCTAAGCATATCCTCAAGAGTTTGTATGGTTCTTTTACTTTGACCATCAATCTGAGGGTGATAGGTTGTGCTCATATCTAGGCGAGTACCTAGAGCTTTCTGGAGTTTATCCCAAAAGATAGATGTAAATCGTGTGTCACGATTAGAGATGATAGACACTGGCACTCCGTGTCTAGATATAATTCTAAGCAACTAGGGTTAATGCTAAGTTGAAGAATAATTCCAGAAGAATCAAAGTTATTATCAACCCTGGTATCAAATAGATGTGTAGCTACTGATGATAAGGTACGTGCATGTAACAACATTTGGTCTTGTCGAATGTGGCTTGCTTCAGTCGTAAATGTATGACCGCTTGATGTATCACCTTTATTTCCATAATTTAACTATTCTTACTTTCTAGTTATAGCCATTTCCCTATTCTGATTATTTCTAACTTGTCTTGGGGTCTTAATCAACCTAGGGCACACTTATGGTAATGGTCGGAACTCCACCTTCTTAATGTCCCCGTTTAACACATGTTAGCTTAATCGTATCAACCAACATAGCTAGGTTCACAACATTGGCATTAAAGCAAATCATCTAAACCATCAGAGAGGCTTATTCTACTACTCACTAGATTTTTCCCAGTGTCCTTCTTAATTCTGTTTGGTCTAATGTCATAAGGTATGACATCAGTTTTGTCAATTCATGGAGTTTGTCAATATAAAGAGCACGACTTAACCCTACCATTGCATGATTTTAGAATTACAATTCTAACTTCTGCATTTCATTCCTTAGGTAATAGTAACCCCATTTATAAACATCACTGGTATACTAAAAATATGCTTAAATCGGTTACACGACATCCTAATTTTCCTTAGCATCATCTCAAAGAATGACATAATGTATATATAGAGGGTATCATCACCCTTCTATATTTCCTGTAGTCCACTTTCATTCCAAGCATTCAATCAGTCCTCAGTTACTGAAATGCTAAGTGGAGGAATATCTCTTAAAAGATAAAATTAATATCATGAGTGGAAATACCATGAAAGCTCTAAGTAGGACAAGACTTAAGTAATAACAAGTAAACTACAAGCACATAAGCACAATATGTCTTAATGATAGCAGTCTATCCTTCATACTTTCAGGATTTCAGGTATAACCATGTTAGGGCAAGAACTAGGGAAACAAGTCTCTCTTTAAGTTAGGACAAGTGTAGCTTAGATTACTAAATGGAACACGTCAAGGTAATTTGACCCATTTGCCTTATAGACTTGTGTATGATTGCAGTAACTTCACGTGCTATAATAGCAGCAATCTTACGGCCAGAGTTTCTAGACCGTGAACGGATTTGACGAGAAGCCATTCTGAAAGATCATTAAGAATTCTCATGGAATTTGAGATATTCAACATAAAAACAACAATCGAGAATTTGGCATAATAGCAATAGCAATGAGATGTTCCAGGTGTAATCGTTTGATTCGTAAATCAAAGCGAGTATGTTGACTAATCAAAGTATTGAGTCAGTCACAACTTTGTTGAAGACATGCGTACCTATAAGCAGATACTCATCCCGAGAGTTCCCAGGTAAGGTAAACAGGTCCATCGTTTCATTTGGATTTATACGAATACCTTGCCTAGACAGAACACCTCGAGATACAGGCATCACGCTCTTCCAGCATTACATGTTTCAAGTTGTAAGACACAGACTTTGACGAATTTGGAAACCATGAATAACAATCGAGTGTTGGAGTTTGAAATCACTTGAATTAGGCACACAATGCCTTAGAAGATGAGTTAAGATTCGTGTGTGTATTGATAGGAATCAAGGTATAAGAGGAATCACATAAGGCATATAACTTCTTAATCTTAGTCAATCTCTAACTAAGGCAATTTACTTTGTGCAACTATTGTGTGTGGCTATAGGCTAGATGCAATTCCTAACTCACTATAACCAATGGATCTGATACCAATCTGTCACACCCTCAGATTCCGGGTCTAGAATCTATCACGGAGGGGTGAGCAAACAGGATCGAACACAGTAGTTACACATGAGATGCAGTTTTCTATATGATAAGTTTTAGATAATCAATCCATTATTATTCAGAGCATTAGATATTATACGCAGCGGAAATAAATATATATATTGTATGTTAACAATACGTCTAATCATGTCTTATCAATAACCAATATGTATCTGGAGCTCTTATATGATCCTACGTGCATGTCCAAAAGCTCCTAGTAGATACCTGAGAATACATGTAAATCAAGTGTCAACACAGGGTTGGTGAGTTCATAGGTAAGTAAAACACATTGATAAAACATCATTTATCATCAAGTAGGATTTACTGTAAAAGTGTGAGTTTAATTTACTCACTGGTATATGAATAGCCTGTCGGAACCCTTTTTAATAAGGTGAACCCGCTATCCACATACCCACTATGTACAAGCCCAACAAATCCTTCACATAGGATTTGCCCATGTATCATAGTTTAATATCATTTTCATGTGTATATTATGTTATTTATAATAATTCAAATCAAAGGGCGCGAATCCTCTCTTTACATTTATCCTCATATGGGTTGTAAGTGGAACTATAATGGCAAAACTTATATAGCGCACAATCTGCCTTCTCACACCAGAATAGTCATCCCGAATGACAGCGAGATCTTATGCATCTGATAAGCACCACATGTCCAAACCTTTGTGGGGGTCAGTCACTCCCCGATAGTACTATCCAAAAGATCCCTGCCTTGTTAATAGTCCAGTTTACAGAGAATGATTTTATAATAACCATATGTAATCATAAATGTGATTCAATTATTATTTAACATAATACATAAAAATAATTTGTAAATTTAATTACAACATGTATTTCAGCCCCAAATATTTAAATGATTAAAAAGGGGAATAGTTATGAACTCACCTCAGTCCTTGTGTATTGTTGACAAGCTAGTAAATTCTTGCTAAGGAATTATAATTCAATAAGCAAACAGATACAAATCCAAAACCAAAATAAGTTAGATCTTGAACCTGGTGTTCAATTGATCTAGGGTTTGGTTTTCTGGGATTTGTTATAAATATAATTAATCATTTAATTATTTTTGTCAATTCTGACAGGATCTCAGCCTCTCGGTTGATCAATTAGATTATGTTTGCAGCGGATTTAGCACATTAATTAGCAATTAAAGCAAGAACAAAAAAGATATTTCAATTAAAAGCATAAACATAGAGAGAGAAGAGTTCTGCAAAACAATAAATGTTTTATTGGTCGCACGTTTCGGCCATTAAAACAGTATGGTTACCCATCCTTTTATAGGCGGCAAAAGGATGGGTTGATGTCCTTTTTCTGACATAACTAAATATTCAAATTACAACTGACAAAAACATAAAACTACTGAAGATGTCAACAACTGACATCTTCTTACAAAAGTTCCTAAGTACTGACAAAAGTAAAACTACTGATACTATAACAACTGAAGAACATTCTCTTCAGTTGTTGTACAATTACTGAAACAAAATAAACTACTGAAAAAGAAAAACCACCACAACAACTTAAGAAGACTTCTTCAGTTGTTGTTCAGTTGTTGTGACAAACTCTGAGTCTTCAGTACTTGGTCTTCAGACTTGGCTTCGGAAGATGTAACAGCTTTGGAAGATATAACAACTGATGACTTTAGTAGATATCATCAGTTGTTGTCCTCAGTCTTTTTCTTCAGACTTTGCTTCGGAAGATAGAACAGCTTCGGAAGATGTAACAACTGATGACTTCAGTAGATATCATCAGTTGTTGTCTTCAGTCTTTGTCTTCAGACTTTGTGCTTCGGAAGAAGATCTTCAGTTCTTAGTTCTTCAGCTTTTGATACTTCAGTACTTGGTCTTCAGTACTTGAAGCCTTCAGCTGTTGTTCTTCAGTTCTTTGATCTTCAATCTTTGTTCTTCAGACTTTGTCATAACAGCTGAGGCTGGGGCTAAGATGCTCTCGAGTCTGACATTCAAGCAAGAGAACAATAGCTGATGGGAGTCTTCAGATGTTCTCGAGTCTGACATTCAAGCAAGAGAACACTGTAACTGATGGGAGTCTTCAGTAGTTGTTGTTGCAGTGACATGTGGGACTTAGAGGTTTTCCTGATCTTGGCTCATTGGTTCTTTTGGTCCAACAAACTCCCCCTGAACCAATGCAGCCAAAACCTCTAATTATTGGATGTCCCACTTATTGATGGCATAAAGATTGGTCTATTTCCTTCTAGATCAGATTAGAAGTGACCCAGATAAGCACTGGCCAGAGAGGTAGTCTCAGTGTTTGTTTGGCTAAGTATGGATGGGAGCTCTGTCTTGGGGAATTGGACACAGAGCTGTTGTCCCATCCATGAGATCTACCTCCATGTACAAGCCGGTAGGATTCTCGGGTGTATGCCTGAAGAAAGATCATCTGCTCTTCTTTGGATAGATCTTCAGGCACACCATCAAACAATCCCTCCCGACCGTACAGCTCTGAGATGAACTTGACCTGTCTTCCATTTTTGAGCTCAAGTGTTGTGGTTTGCCTGTATGCAAACTCATCAGGATGTTTACCCTCCAACAACAGGTTGAGCTCATTCCTTTGGAAATTCTCAAGCCTCTTATAGACCAGACCCTTCCTAACCACCTATTATCTAGCATTGAAAAGGGTGATTGGCCGGCTCTATAGGCCCTCTCGAATTCCTCTACTATTTCCCAGGGTGTTATTACAAAAGCCACAGAGATCACTTCATCTACGATTCTCTTTAGTTGGCTTTTGTATCTCACAGGCATGTCCTTTTTGACTATCCTGTGAGACACCCTTGGGTCAGGCCAAGTTCTCACCCTCTCCTTTCATATTGAAAGGTTTTCTTGAGGGTGAATAATCTCAGAGCTTCCTTTTGCATATTCATTATAGAGGTGGAAGCAGCATAGCATTTGTCAATGCTTTTCAGCATTTCCTCATCATGTCGCTTTTGCTGCTCCTCCTCTTCTAATTTTACCCTCACAGTGTCCTGCTGTGAGGTGGGAGTGATGGTTTGTGATTGGCTTTGGGTAAAGGTATAACTGCTGAAATAGGCAGGCTATCCTCCTCATCCTCCTCTTCTTCATCTTGCAGCCTCAGCACCCTTCTCTTCTTCTTCAAGGGTGGATCACTGGCTGCGGGTTTGGTGGTAAAGGAGTTGGTTTTGTGGGTTGTGGTTGGGTTGTTGGTGTGGGAATGTTGGCAGGCACTGCTAGCAATCTAGATATAGAGAAGGCTTAGTCTGTTTTGCTAGAAGTGTCCTGTTCCCAGCACCGGCTTCAGAAAGGGCCTCTGCGACCAGTCCCTTAGTGAAATCACCAGCCGAACAGATCTTGGTGGTTATAGCCAAGATCCTGTCCCTGGTCCATGCTTTGATGTTAAGGACTGGTCTGCCCAGTACTTCGAAATGAATCTACTCATAGCCTCGAGTTTCTTTTGATCCTCTTGGCTATAAGTAGACCATCGGTAGTTTATCTCCTTAGTTTCCATTTTCCTGATCTCCTGATCTAGCAGGGCAGTGTCCTTGTCAAAGCCTTGCTTGAACAGCTGAGCAATGGCAGAATCCATTGATTTGCTGTGTTCAGCATCAGCCTCCTTGACAAGGGCTGCTAGATCAGAGTCGGCCACCATCTTTCCCTCCTCTCCCTTTTTCTTATCAGTGAAACTGAAATCCTTTTGGATGTCAGCCACTTCTATTTGCTCAACCTCCCTCTCTTTCCTCTTCCCTTTCTCCCTCACCTTCCTAGTCTCCTCAACCAACTCCCTCTCAACCACCACCTCTTTCTCTGCCTCTACCTCCTCACCCCTCTTCCTCTTGACTTGCACTGATGTCTCCCCCTTTTTGGGTGCATTAGTTGGGGTTTGACTATCAGCAAGTGCCTTAGAAATGGCAACCTCCACCATGGGTTGGATGTATGTGGGAAGCCTCTCATCAAGGGTTTGAATGACTAAGTCTTTAAGCATGGGGTGATGAGAGGCAGGGATTTTTGGAGGATAGCATCCAGCTGCTCAGGGGGGTTCTGACCCTGAGAGCTAGTGCTAGAAGCAGGGGCTGGTGGCCGAGTTTGTGGGAGTGGCTCAGTGTTTATGAGACCTTCGGGTGAAGGTGCCATCTGTGGGTAGTGGTGGCAGATGGACTTCTATCCTGAGTCATTTGAGCAAGCAGCTCTTTGAGTCTGCTTATCTCATCCTCTAGGATAGTGTTGTGAGCTACTACATCATAGAAGAAGCTCAGGTCATCATCAGCATGAGCTGAATCACTGACCTCCTGACATTGTCAGGATGTACATGTCCTGAGTGTGGCTCAGTAATGACATGTGCCCCTTGTTCATGGTACTGGGGACTTCTGGCCTCCGGATTGGATCCATCATCGGCCATTACCTCTGGTGAGGTCTTAGTGATGTTACCAGCTGCACCCTGCTCAGATGTTGATGCAGGGGAAGTGGCAGCCTCACCAGATTGTTCTATCTCCCTAGCCACACTGGGAGATTGAACTGATTCTCTGTGCTGTGGGCTCCCATCGGCACTGTACCCACCCCCTCTTCGGATGGAGTCTCCCCAGGTGTAATAGGTTTCTGGGGAGAGGGTGGAGTGCTCAGATCGGTCAGCACTTTGGCTATTGCCAATGTTGGGCTTAGTGGGGCGGTCTCATCAGTAGATGGGCTAGAAGCAGTGTGCACATGGGGAGGACTGTGCTCTTCAATGGTAGTCTTCTCAAGTGAGATAGACCCCAGTAATGTGGTTGCCTAATGTTGGCTACATCAGGCTCCTGTTGAGAGGAAGCCTGTGCGGTTGTGGTGGGTGGAGTCGTGGTACCTGCTGGGAGAATCGAACCAGCAGGCACATCCTGCCTTTGTGTTGCAGGGGCATCCTCAGGGGACTCATCTCCCTGAGTAGCCTTTTTGGGCTTCTTTTTGGCTTTTGGTTTGGTGGGGACTTTGGATTTGGAGGTGGAGGCTGTGGGTTCCTGCTGCGTGGGTTTTCGCAGCCGGCCAGCCTGTTTGAGTGTGTGGTCAGTGTTGTGCCTGGAGTATACCTCGGCTTGAACAGCCATGGCAGGGACCCCAGTGCCAACTAGTCCCTCAGCCTGAAGCTGGTTTTTGATCATGGCCATTATGAACCGTGGATACAAGTTCCAACGATTAGAAAAAGGTTTTGTGGCCATGTCCTTGAGTTCCAAAATAAAATATCAGTAAAATTTAGAGGTTGTTTCTCAAGGATAGAATACAATACCTGTTGCCACCTTGTGGACATCTGGTCCCACGAAGAAGTTTTGGGAGCCAGACACACGTTCACCATGTGGAAGATCAGTCGTTGAGGGTCAGGGAAGTGTTTCTTCAACAAGGTGGAGGCGGAAAGGTTACCCTGGTAGTCGTTGGATGTGAATGAGAGATCCAAGGTACCTTTGGGGTAGGAAGTTGGGTGAGTGGCATCCTCCAGCTCTAGGGTTTGGCGTAGGGTAGCTGGAGTGATAACCACGGTTGGCCGTTGACGGAGGACCGGAGAGAGACCTCGCCATCCTGCTCTCCGGTTTGGACGTTACATTTGTCCAAAACTCCGCCAAGGAGTCGGGTGTATATAGTGGGGTTCAGGAGAAAAGCCGTTTTGTAGGGTGAGTCGTTCATAAGATCGACGGCTTGGTGAAACTTGGGCCATAATGGCGATTTTGTAAGATGGGCGACACAGTTGTGTCGAGGTTTCAGTTGCATGGTCGCCATTAATGGTGTATGGGAATTTCAGAGGTTTTTGTAAGATTAGGGCAAGTGGAGTAAATGCTCTGAAGGTGGGGTATTTATAGGGTAGGCCAAAGGTCAAAAGGAAACTACTGAAGGTTTTGGTGTCAGTTATCAGTTGTTGTAACGACTGATGACGTGGTTTTAACCTTCAGTGGTTGTAACATCTGAGGACTTGGTATTAGTCTTCAGTAGTTGAAACTACTGAGACCTTGGTTTTGTCCTTCAGATGTTGTAAACGTCTGAAGAGTTACTGTCAGTCGTCAGTAGTTATGAACTACTGATGACCTAGTATTCTTCTTCAGACGTTGGAACAACTGAAGACTTGGTGTTAGCCTTCAGTAGTTGTAAACTACCGAGATCAGTAGTTGTGAACTACTGAAGACATGGTATTGCTTCAGTTGTTGTAAACAACTGAGGACTTGGTGTTAGCCTTCAGTAGTTGTGAACTACTTGTGAACTACTGATGTCAGTAGTTGTGAACTATTGAAGACATGGTTTTGTCCTTCAGTTGTTTGTGTATGAAACAGCAGCTGTTGTTATCAGCTGATGAGAAATTACTCATCAGCTGTTTCCGTCAAATCAGTTGTTTCATACTAGCCTCCACACTTACTCATCAGCTCTTTGGCTGACTTGCAGATGTTTCATCGACCCTTCAGCTCTTGTGAATATTTATGCCTTCAGCTCTTGTGATCAGATGTTCACAAGTGCTGATGAAATATTCTTCAGAGCTGGTGAACAAATTTTGTCTTCAGTATTTGTGTAAGATTACACATAGTACTTATGAGCAAAATTTGTTCTTCAGTACTTATTTATTGAAAATCATACATCAGTAGTTGTAATCCATCTTACTACATCAGTTGTTTTTCAATAAATAATGTACATCAGTACTTTGAGTCATTTTAGTCTACAGTAGTTGTGAAAGAGCTGAAGACTAAATTACTCATCAGTACTTGTATTTGACCTTTGCTCTTCAGTAGTTGTGAACTAAGAGTACCAGCATAGGTCAAATCACTCAAGCTGCAGCATACCAAGCCTTAGTACCAAATTTTGGAATGTGGCACTATCTAGAGGCTTAGTAAAAATGTCTGCAAGCTCATCAGCACTAGGCACAAACTTAGGATCAATCAGACCTTTCTCATAGCAATCCCTGATAAAATGATGTCTGATCTCAATATGTTTGGTCCTTGAGTGCTGGACTGGATTCTTAACAATACAGAGAGCTGAAGCACTATCCATTAATAATGGATTCTTAGTCTCAGTAATGCCATAGTCCAGAAGTTGGTTCTGAAGCCAGAGTATCTGAGAGGTACAACTTGCAGCAGCAATATACTCGGCTTCAACAGTAGATGTAGCAATTGATGTTTGTTTCTTACTCTGCCAAGAAACTAAACAATTGCCTAGGAATTGGCAACCACCAGAAGTGGATTTTCTGGTGACTTTGCATCCTGCATAGTCACTATCAGAGAAAGCAACTAATTTGCAAGAATGCCCAGCTGAATACCAAAGACCTAGTGATTGGGTACCTTGCAGATATCTAAAGATCCTTTTGACTGCAATCAAATGGGATTCTTTAGGTGCAGCCTGAAATCTAGCACAAGCACATGTTGAAAACATGATGTCTGGTCTAGAAGCTGTAAGGTACATCAAGGACCCAATCATACATCTGTAAAGGGTTTCATCAACCGCTTTACCTTTCTGATCTACATCTAGTTGTGTGATGCTGCTCATGGGAGTAGAACGGGCTTACAGGATTGTAAATCAAACTTATTTAACAACTCTTTGGTATACTTGGACTGATGGATGAAGATTCCATCATCCAGTTGTTTGATTTACAAACCCAGAAAATACTGTAATTCTCCCATAGCACTCATTTCAAATCTCAGCTTCATAAGCTTTGTAAATTCATCACACAACTTTGGATCAGAGGATGCAAAGATGATGTCATCAACATAAATCTGAACAAGGAGCTTATGTTGTCCCATAGTCTTGATGAATAAGGTTTTATCAATGGTGCCTCTAGTGAATTTATTCTTTAGAAGAAAGGTTGAGAGTGTCTCATACCAGGCTCTAGGTGCTTGCTTCAGCCCATAAAGAGCCTTATCAAGCTTGTACACCCAATCAGGATGTTTATTGTCCTCAAAGCCTGGTGGTTGACACACATAAACCTCTTCTTTTATTTTCCATATAGGAAGGCACTTTTGACATCCATTTGATAAACCTTAAGACTGTGAAAGGCAGTATAAGCTAAGAAGAGTCTGATTGCTTCCAGTCTGGCCACAGGTGCAAAGGTCTCATCATAATCGATGCCTTCTTCCTGTGCGAATCCTTGAACAACCAGTCTTGCCTTGTTCTTGACAATTTGGCCCTTCTCATCTGTTTTGTTCCTAAATACCCACTTGGTGCCTATAGCACACTTATCTTTGGGTAATGGAACAAGCTCCCAGACTTGCTGTTTCTTGAATTGAAGAAGCTCAAGCTGCATAGCTTCCACCCATCCATTGTCTATTAAAGCAATATGATAGTTCTTTGGCTCTTGCTGACTGATGAAGAGAGCATAGAAGCAGAAGTTAGACAATTGATTCCTGGTTGAAACTCCAGCATGGATATCACCAATGATCTGTGATGTGGGTGATTCTTGAGCTCTTGATAAACTATGATATCTGTGCAAGTGTTTGTAGACCCATCAGCAGCAACAGATGGTGATGGAGATTCCTGAAACCATGTAGAGGATGGCAGCTCAAATGAAGTAGAGCAGGCAGAAATCTCATCAGCATTTGTAGTGGATGGAGCTGCTGAGGCTACAGGAACATCAGGTTCAGTGAACTTAGGCAGGTTGTCACTGATCCTGAAGAGGTGAGTACTGACTACATCATCATCAGTACCACTAGGTGGAGATCTGTTGACAGGCTCAACAGATGGAGGTTGATAAGGAACATATTGCAGTATGTCCAGATCAATCAACTCCACAGGGTTTTGTGGAATCTTGTCCTTTGGAGATTCATTGAACTTAACATGCAGAGTTTCTTCAACCCCCTTGGTTCTACAGTTGAAGACTCTGTATTCTTTGCAAGTTGATGAATAACCAACAAAGTACCCTGCATCCACCTTACTAGCAAACTTATGGAGTGGGTTGCTAGTGTTGAGAATAAAACATGGACACCCAAGGCTCTAAAGAATGAAATAAGGGGGCCAAGTGATGAAGAACTTCATAAGGTGTCTTCATCAACCTTTTATTTACTAAAGCTCTATTTTGTACATAGCAAGCTGTATTGACAGCTTCAGCCCAAAAGGTCAGTGGCAACCCAGAGTCAGCCAACATTGACCTTGCTGCTTCAATGAGGGTCCTGTTCTTTCTCTCCACCACTCCATTCTGCTCAGGAGTTCTAGGAATGCTAAACTGGCTTCTAATTCCCTTGGACAGGTAGAAGTCATCAAGTGTGTGGTTTCTAAATTCTGTTCCATTGTCACTCCTCACACACTTGACCTGTAGGGAATACTGCTTTTCTACTTGTAACACAAAGTTCATTATTGTCTTTGCTGCTTCATCCTTGGAGTGCAGAAGAAAGTCCATACAAACCTGGAGTAATCATCCATAATTACCAGGCAGTATTTCTTCTTTGCCATGCTCATTACTCTGACAGGACCAAAGAGATCCATGTGCAGAAGTTGTAAGCAAGCAGTGGACTTTGGTTCTTCTATTGAAGGGAATGAAACTTTGTGTTGTTTTCCTTTCAAGCAAGCAGTGCAGTCATCTTCACACTTGAACTCCTTCAGAGGCAATCCTCTACTAAACCATGGCTTATAAGCTGATCATGTTCTTGAAATTAACATGACCCAGCCTTCTATGCCATAGTGTAGACTCTTGAGGAGATGCCTTGGAGAATAGGCAAGGATGGCCTTTTAGATCCATCTTTTTGGAAAGATCTAAGGCATACACTCTTCCTGTCATGTTGGCCTTCCGGAGAGTGTGTTCATCCAATGCCTTGTCAATCAAACTCAGAACTTTGGATGACAGAATCCGACAGTTCTAGCTTGTGAAAAGGGCAACATGGCCTTTGTCACACATTTGACTGACACTCAAGAGGTTGTACTTGAGATCTCCACATGGTTAACATCATCAAACCTTATTTCCCTATTGGAAACAAAGCCTTTTCCGACGATGTAACCCTTTGCATCATTGCCAAAAGAAACAAATCCCTTCTTTCCTTGAGAGTAGTCATTAAGAAGGGAGCTGCTTCCTGTCATGTGCATGGATCCTCCACTGTCTACATACCAGATGCTTCTATGGCATGTTGAAGAACCTGTAAACACAACCATGTGTTAGTTTGTCTTGGAGACCCAAACCTGCTTGGTTTTGGGTCTGTTCTCAGCTACAGGTGCAACACTAACAGGTGTGTTTTGTGTGACAGCTTGAGGTGAAAAAGATGGTACAGAAGAGGAACCCTTTGGCTTGGGCTTCCTTTCTGTGGTTTCAACACAGGTGCATCTAAGTGGTGACTCTTCCCTACTAGCTGCTGAACCATCATCACCAACTGTGTCTGATTCTGTGATAAAGCTTTCAGCTCTTCAGACACATTGGGTTGCTGATGATGAGTTCCTATGTTGTACCATCTTTTTCTGAGCAACCTCAGCTGTTGCCTGAGTTATCCCTACCTTCTTTTTAGATTTAGCTTTGGGCTTAGGGATTTCAGGCTTGGATGTTGCTAATACAAACTTGGTTTCAAACTCATTCTTCATTTTATTGATGCTCTCAGTAATTTTCTCCTTCTGTTTGAGTTTGGAACCCCTTTTGTACCAGCAATCATCAGTAAGATGATTGAACAAGCCACATATCTCACATGGCTTTTTCTTCATCTTATGCTGATCATCAGCTGAAGAGGATTTAAACTGCTAAAGACTTGTTCTTTAGCTGTTTGTCATCAGTACTAGCAGTTTTCTTCCTAGTGCCTGCTTTCCTGGTATCCTCTCTAGCTGTCTTCAAACCTTTCCTACTGTTTTTTCTTCTCTTTAGTGCTAACAGTTTGAGGTTTGAACTTCAGATGTTGTCACTTGCTCTCAGTACCTTCAGTACTTCTAGTGACACCTGAGTTGATCAGCCTTTTGGTCATGTGACAGTCTATCTCTGATGATGCTGATTCAGAGGATAGTAAGTCACATGATGAGAAGGATTGGTTATTGCTCTCCCCATCAGATTCAACTTCTGCTCTTGAAATGAAATCTGTGGGAGGAGCAGTGTGATTATAACCAATGCCAAACTTCACATTGGAAGCTGATTGCTTGCTAAGAAGCATTTCAAAACCCTTGCATGATTGCACCCATCGATCACACTCAACTGGGTGGTTGCAAGAGTTTCCTTGAGGTCTTTGTACTTCTCTAGAAGTACATCTTCCCTAGCTTTATCATCTTTGATTTGGCATTTAAGCTTGTAAATCTCATCATTTTTATCTTTTAGAACAACCTCAAAATCAGCTTTTCTTTTGGAAATAGTGTGCTCAAGCTCAGATTTTATCTATTAAAGCTACATTTGCTTCTCTAATAGAAGCAAATGCTGCTATGCATGACTCTGAACAAAGCTTGGCTTTTGCCTCTGTGGATACCTGAGATGAGGCATTTGATGATGACCCTCAGCAGAATCAAGGGCCATCAGAGCAAGATTTCAAAAGGTTGATCACCACCCATGTTGACCAGCACCTTGGAGTAGTGGTTCCTGACCAGATAGCTCTTCTGGTAGACTACTCCAGTCAACAGCAGTTGGGGTGAAAAAGCTTGTTGTTGTTGAGTTGTGTGTGATGATGAGATTGGGAAGATTGGGGCTCTGGAAGAGCATGAGGTGGTTGAGCCGAGGGTGCTTGAGTTTGACCAGACTGAGGCATGTAGTAACAGGGGTAAGGATATGGCATATGACCCTGTGGCACAAAATAAGCAGGTGGTGCTTGTGCCTGAGATGGATGGGAAGAACTGTAGAAAGTTGCCCTTTGTGCTGTGAGCTATTGCTGGGAAAAGTCACAAAGGGTGCAGATGAGTTAGATCCAGATGATCTACACTCTCTTGCAAAGTGTCCAAGCCTTTGGCACTTGTGACACCTCAACTTGCTCTTGTCAAAACCAACTTTGGTTTTGCCAGAGAGTCCTGGAATTTCCTACCAGTTCTTTGTAGAACTTCTGAGAGCGGATATTATCATTGCCATTTGGTTCAAAATATCCATCTCTTCCAGATCATCATCTGGAATGCCCTTCAAATCCTCCATCAGAAAACACAAGTTGTCACCACCACCTCCTGAACTACTAACACCAACAAAAGCTTGTTCTGAGTGGTAGAGAAATCAATATGCTCATCATAAGAACTTTCTGATGAAGCATATTCTGACTCATGACTTATCAAGGCAGCATTACCTGGACAAAGTCATCAGCGAGCTTGCCAGAAGAGGACAGCTTCCTCTTTTGCTCTATCTCTCTCTTAAAGTGAGCAACTTCCCATGAAGTTGGGGAGAGATAGAGTTTCCAGATCAGCACTGGAGCGTAGGACAATAGTATATGTGTCCCATCTCTCAGGCAATGACCTGAGGAACTGTTGTTCATCTGGCTTTTGGAGTACTCTTGTTTAACCATCTTTAGCTCAGAGATCAAACAAGAGAACCGCTCATATTGCTGGGTCAGAGTCTCACCCTTTCTATATGAGAATGTCTCATATTGTTGGGCGAGGATTTCCCTATTGTTTGCTAAGACCGAATCAGTTCCTCCAAATTGTTCCTTTAGAGCAACCCATAGGTCATGAGCAGACTCATGATGCAAGAGCCCTGAATATATCTCGTTTGGAATGGCCATGGCTAAATTCCATGGGCTCTAGCATCAATTTCGAACAGCTTTAGATCTTCGTCCGAATATTGTTCAGGTTTCTTCGCAACCTGTTCATTAGATTCCGGGACGCTCACCATAGGCTTGTATGCCCCATGCACCACTGACTTCCAACAACCAGCACTGTTGACAGCCAATGGTTGTAGCATACGTCTTTGCCATATGTTATACTCGTTCCTAACAGCCATCGGAGGCTTGGTTGCGGAACAGTATTGTGAGGATCATTGGTTGGTGTTGTCATTTCAGGTTTTAGTCAAAAAACAAGTTTAAACACGACAAACGTAACTCAAAACCAAAAAGACCTCAAGATTTTGGCCGAAAACAGCAGAAACTCACTCTCTATGGCTAATTCTTGCAAATTGCTAATTCGATCAAACTGAGAGATCAAAAGAGCAGTTTCAAATGATCAATAGTGAAATCGATCAATGATTAACCTGCTCTGATACCATTGACAGGATCTCAGCCTCTCGGTTGATCAATTAGATTATGTTTGCAGCGGATTAGCACATTAATTAGCAATTAAAGCAAGAACATAAAGATATTTCAATTAAAAGCATAAACATAGAGAGAGAAGAGTTCTGCTAAACAATAAATGTTCTATTGGTCGCACGTTTCGGCCATTAAAACAGTATGGTTACCCATCCTTTTATAGGCGGCAAAAGGATGGGTGATGTCCTTTTTCTGACATCAGAATATTCAAATTACAACTGACAAAAACAATAAAACTACTGAAGATGTCAACAACTGACATCTTCTTACAAAAGTTCCTAAGTACTGACAAAAGTAAAACTACTGATACTATAACAACTGAAGAACATGCTCTTCAGTTGTTGTACAATTATGAAACAAAATAAACTACTGAAAAAGAAAAACCACCCAAACAATGAAGAAGAACTTCAGTTGTTGTGACAAACTCTGAGTCTTCAGTACTTGGTCTTCAGACTTGGCTTCGGAAGATGTAACAGCTTCGAAGATATAACAACTGATGACTTCAGTAGATTCATCAGTTGTTGTCCTCAGTCTTTTTCTTCAGACTTTGCTTCGGAAGATAGAACAGCTCGGAAGATGTAACAACTGATGACTTCAGTAGATATCATCAGTTGTTGTCTTCAGTCTTGTCTTCAGACTTTGTGTTCGGAAGAAGAAGATCTTCAGTTCTTTAGTTCTCAGCTTTTGATACTTCAGTACTTGGTCTTCAGTACTTGAGTCTTAGCTGTTGTTCTTCAGTTCTTTGATCTCAATCTTTGTTCTTCAGACTTTGTCATAACAGCTGAGGCTGGGGCTAAGATGCTCTCGAGTCTGACATTCAAGCAAGAGAACACAATAGCTGATGGGAAGTCTTAGATGTTCTCGAGTCTGACATTCAAGCAAGAGAACACTGAACTGATGGAGTCTTCAGCAGTTGTTGCAGTGACATGTGGGGACTTAGAGGTTTTCCTGATCTTGGCTCATTGGTTT